>JAAGNO010000013.1:0-51707 GCA_033439905.1 Ceryle rudis
TTTTATTAAAAAAAAAAAAAAAGAAAAAGTTTGCGCAGTTGATCGGACCCCTGGCGCCTGAGCCTGAGCACCGCGCATAGCGACGCGGTCCTCGTGAGGTCGCCGTCTGATGCGCTGTGTCCGTCCTCTGATTACCTTTCCCTACAGCGAGGGGGAAAGCGGGGAGAGAGCCGTACATCGGTCACGGGCAGGGGTGGGACACCGGGCAGGCAGGGACAGGGGTGTTAAACCGAGGATGGTCAGGGGTTGTGTGACATTGGGCATGAACAAGGTTATAACCCTAGGCAGGGGAATTATATTGAGCATGGGCAGCGGGGAAAACAAACAAAACCAGAAAAAAAAAAAAAAGGCACAACAAATACAAAACAAAACAGTAGCCTGTGTGAGAGATGAAGAAACAGGAAAGTCACTCGATAGATTTTTTATAGATGCGTCAAAAATTCTCATAGCCGACACGGCGCGACCTCCTATTAGTTCTGAAGGGTGCTTGCCATAAACCAACAGCGGTAGTTTCAAGGGAACAGAGAGGGCATATCTGTTATGCTCCTACGAAATATTTCTCTTAAGACGTACTTTTCCGGGTAGATTTTTACAATAGGTATTTTTCCTGTACGACCAGCAAAGAACAGGCTCCGTGACCAGCATCCAGAGCTCAAGCCCCAGGAACCCACGCAAGGGGCGGGAGGCCGCGCGGCGGCGGTGGCAGCGCGGAGCGGGCGCGCACTCCTCCGGGAGAGGGAGTAATGGCCGCGGGAAGGCTCCAAAAGGGCGCGGGGGGCGCAGGGGTTTTCCCCTCTACTTCGCACACCCTACCCTCCCTGCCTGCGCGGGAGCGTGTATCTGTACCGGGCTCTCCTCACCTCTAAATCTTGGCTCCTGAGCCGTAAAAGCCACGGAAATTACCCGAGGTGGAGAGTAAGGCAGAGTAATCTTTAACGTATGAGTATATAAATGTAAAGCTGAAGATATGCATCAGCCTCCGTCGTGCAACTGCTTTCACTGTGATTTATTTTTCAGATACAGACAAATGCTCCATCTGTTGAATGCAGATACTACAATGCGGAACATTTTGATCTCTGAATACATTTAAGGACAGATACACATGCCACACGTATCAGGAACTCACTCCATGAATGGTAGATTCTGCTAGCCTGGATGTTTACTTCACTGCAGAAAGTTTCCTTTAAAATGCGAGAAGAAGTGACGAGTGTTGCTTACCTCCTGTACCCTCTATGCCTCTCTAGGTGACAGAATAGATGCCACAGAAACAGAAAACACATAGAATTTTCAAAATCCTGCCACAAGGAAAAATTTAGTCATCTGAATTCCTTCTTCCCTAAATCAACTTTTGCAGCACAACATTTAGATTTGAATGTTGTTTTGGTTGATGGTCAAATAAATACACGCAGAAATAAAGTTGAGTGCACTTCAGTGATATCAGCAGTTTTAAGAACACGGATTATCGCATGCCGTTGGGACAATATCTTTATGCCCTGCTAAGAGAGAAATTAAAAACAAGCAAACAAACAAAACCCCTGAAACATGTTTATCACATTGTATGGGCTGTGTTAGGCTGCCAGAAACTTTCAGCTATTGCTCATCTGTTTTAGCAGAGGTTAGATTAGATAGCTACTCACACTCCCCTCTAGTCCTATTTTCTATTATTTCCGTGATGTAGAAAGACCCGTCTGCAGCTGATTTTGCTCTGTGGGTGTTCTGCAGTTCAGAAAGCTCTATGAATGAGAATCATATTTCATATCTAGTGCCTACACTCTGTCACAGATTTCTTCAATAGTGTAATTGCCCATATTCTTATGTAACTGGAATTTATAGGAATGAAGTTTTATTTTTTTCCTCAGGAAGAGAACAATTGCAATTTTTCCTGACATTAAGCTCTGTGATCACTTAATTATTGCCTTTATTTATATATATATATGCTGAGATACTCATTATTAGTGATTTCAAGAGGGTGATGTATGGTATGTCATGGGCCATAATTCTTTGTCATTGTTCTGTTTCCACCTTTTTTTACTTTTTCTTTACCCCTGGAAGATGGCAAGGCAGAAGCTTCAGTGTTGAAAGTCTGCTTTCTTATCACGTTGAATGCTCTTGACATATTATCTTCTAGTCCCTTGGATCAGGCACAACTGAGCTTGGACAATTATGTATTTTTTTTCTCAGTAGAACTGAACTATCTTCCATTTCACAGATGTTCCTTTACTTACTTTTTCTATCTCTTTCCTACATTTGCAGCTTCTACTGCACCATTTGGAATTGCATATCTAATTTTAACCCTTTCAACAATTAAACCTCTTAATCTTCCTCAAGTCATCTTCATATCACATTTCTCCTAATAAGAACTGTGCTCCAGAGAAGCTTTTGTAAGGAAAAAAACCAACCAACCAACCAACCAAACCAAACCAAACCAAAAAACCACAACCCTCTATTTGCAGATCTCTCTCTTTCCCTCCCTCTTTCTTTTTAAATATTCCTTAGGTAAAGAAAGGAAATAAAAAAATCATTACTGTTAGTCAGCTTGGGAAAACTCAGTTTGTCTTTACTTGCCCTCAACATGTGATTTAAACAGCCTGACCAGGCCTATAAATCAGCTCTGTTCACAACTGTGGGGCATCTAAAGATAATGAAACAATCAGGCAAATGGCAGATTCATGAAAGAGCAGATACACGAACCTCTATTTAGTTTGTCACTGGAACATAAAACTACCATGATAATATATGGATGACACAAAACAAAAGCTGTAATTACCAAACAGAAGGAGAAAACCATTCTGCTAATGACCCTGCAGTAGAAGGTACTGGGGACTCTAATAAGGAACAGTCCATGTTCCAGTTAGCAGACTTAAGTCTTGGGAACAGAAATAAACACAGTGAGAATGAATGGAAGGTAATTCAAGCTGTTCAGTCTTGTCATTAAATATATCAGTGTTTGAGATTTTTACAATTTATTTATTTATTTATATTATTTTAATTTTTAGCCAAACACTGCAGTAGTTAGAGAAGTATGGAAACTCAGAAGAGGAGTTACTCTGAAGATGGTCAGCAAGACAAGATTTCATACAGCAAACTGGCTCATAACCTCAAATTTGAATTTAGTTGTGGTGATTAAACTGCTCTGCCCCTACAAAAGACTGGCTATTAGTAGTTTAGGTTAATATGCTGGGATGAAAACTGATGATTCAAACTAGTTTATCTTACATCACATCAAGAACAATAAGGTCAAGCAAAGCAGCAGGATAAGCAGGGGTGGGTATTCGAAGCACATTTAAAGCATACTCAGACACTTCAGCTGAATTTCCCAGACACTGAGAGTTCTCAGCATCTCTTTCTCCGGGCTTAAAATACATCCAGGTTTTTTATTCTGTTTTGTCAGGATGGTGATGCTCAAAAATTGATGGTGTATTCACCTACTGAAAATCCTGGAGATCATACGTGCTGCAGAGGTTATGAGGAAAAAAAAAAAGGGGGGCAAAAAGGAGGCACTGGTTAACACACCGGATCATTCCTACTTAAGGAATACATTAAGCAACCTCTATTTCAAACCAAATCTCCTTTAGACTCAATTTTATGGATTTGTGAGGTTGTGTACTTCAAGGAAATCTTGAAGAGTCTACTGAATAATATTCAAGAACTTACAGCTGTAGGAAAAAAACCAGACCAAACCAAACAAATCCCCAAACCCAAATGCATTAGCAATCACATTATTATCTGAATCACAAATATTTCTAAGCATGCAGACGATCTATGCCTCATTTTGTAAGGAGCTGCAAATGAGCCGAAACTTATTGGACATCTAATGAGCTATTTCTTTATGTCTGAAAGTTCCAGAGTCTGCAACTGTGAAAGTGTCATTCTGTGTAGCCTCTACATATAAGGTTTACATGCATGGCAGAGCTTTTTCCTTGATGCTTTGATGTTTCAAACAGTGAACAGTACCCCAGGAGATGATGATTCTCTAATCACAGAGTATTTCAAAGTATCATCTCAACAGAATGATCTGAAGTATCATGTTTTCTTTTGAATTCAATTTCTGTTTTCCATTAAAGCACAGCCATTACATTTTCAGGACTTTGAGATTCTCTAAACCTTCTAATGAGAAAACATTCTACATTTCTTTTACTGTAAAGCAAATAAAGCATGCATGCATCTACACACCTGCAGTTAAAACCACTAAAACTGTGAACCTTTTGGTCACATGTATAAGTAACTGTTTGGAAATTGCTTAGCAAAAGTAATTTTGGATCAATATCACCATCAGAAAACAAGGTTCTCTCCTATTTCTCATTTCCATTTCCTTTTTTTTTGTGTGTGTGGTTTTGTTGTTGTTGTTGGTTTGGTTTGGTTTTTTTGTTGTTTTTTTTTTTTTCTTTTACTAGAATGCTCCTATCTGAGAAAGCAAACAGTGCAGTTAGAAGTGCCACCACAGTGTGTCATGGGAGCTATGCTTTGGGCACTTCCTCCTTACTTTCACCTCTCAGCAAAGCATTCCCAGTCCAGAATGCATCTTTCTGATTTCTCCAATTACACAGTTTTCCCAAGTATCTAAGTGAATCAATTTTTCATTTCTCTCCAGTGAGCTATGAGTTTTTTAAGTTTCAGGTTATGATAAATACAGTGGACATGGTGAAAAGTCTAATACAGCTCTCTTGAGGATTGCATATTCATGTAATCTACTGCTCATCAGAGAGATCACACTTCGGAATTCTGTGTTAAACAGATGAAATAGTTACAAAATTCAAATTATTGTTTTAATATTTACTGTTCCTGATGGACTGATCAGATAAAAATGATTATCCACAATTCTTGAAAGATTAAAATGAAACTGATCTGAATTCAGAGGAGTGGCTCTCTTTCCCATTATATTAATTTTTTGTCTTCAATTATTGTTCAGTTTTCCTTGAAACATGGTAACTTAAGACATGCATTATGCACTGCCATATTACACTGGTTTAATCATGGCACATAAATGGGAATTGGACTCTTGAAATTATTCTATTTTTCCTTTCTTGCAACCTTCACAAATTTCTTGAATAATCATGCTCTTTCCTTGTATGCAAGACAATTTCACTTTAGCTACCTTTTTAGAATCACACAGCCATTAAAATATTTTAAGTTAAAAATACTGAGGAATATTTCCTTTGTGCATAGTAGATCAATGAGATTATGCAGAGACCTTCCTCTTGGACAGATACAGGTTCTTCACCAGAGTCATTAAGAGGTTTCCTAACAAACTGTAAACTCTCTTTTCCCTTTCCTTTCCTTTCCTTTCCTTTCCTTTCCTTTCCTTTCCTTTCCTTTCCTTTCCTTTCCTTTCCTTTCCTTTTTTGTTTTTGTTTGTTTTTTGGTTGGTTGGTTGGTGTTTTGTTTTGTTTTTTAATAAAACAGAGCCTCAGGAGTCATGGACAGTCTTCTACATTTCTACTGCAACATAAAAAAAAGACTAAGAATCACAACCTCATTTCATAAGTGTCTCCATTATTAATTTTGCTAGTTATTTTTCTTTCTTTAGAAGATTTCTTTAAGGAGGGCATAAGCACTAGTTTTACATTTATTCTTCATATACAAGGTGCTTGGTTAGACTATTTATGAGTAGACCATGTAAAAATCATTGTTAAATCTGATTGGGTTTTACTTAGAAGTAATCCTCAAAAGTAAAGCATGAATTCAAAGAGCTGTAGTTTCAGTACTTTGCCAGCATGCACATTCCAAGTATACACCCCTTCTGCAACTTCCAGCCTTTTTACCTATGAGGGATGGAAAGCATTTATGTAATTTGCACATCTGTGAAGTGAAATTTGCATGCATAGCATTTAAGAAATTCCTCAGAGATTGAAAAGCAGACATCCCAATAAAGACAGAAAAAGTGGTAATAAGAATGCATGTTACAACATCAAACACAGGCAACCAATCATTTACAACATAAGCAAAAACATAACTGACACAGAAAGAAAGCACCCCTTCTGAAAAATAAAATAAGGCTTTACATCTGAAGAATATTTTTGCATTTGCATAATACCTTTCAATTTCAGTGCTTTACAAACATTAATTAACTAAAGCTATGTCTAAATGAGACTACAGCTTATAAATGTACATTGCTCTGAAAAAAAAAGTTTGTCATCTGTGGCAGCCTATACCAGCCTTGTTTTTACCATAAGTCTTATCACAGATAATGCTGAAGAGCTGCAGTATTTACTTCTGTCCCCTATCAAAACCATCCAGAGCAGTGCATCCTTCTGGACAGCAGCTCCACATCTGCGATCTCCACCCATATCATAATGGCATCAAGACTTGGGTTTACTCACTTCTCTCTCTCTTTTTCTCCCCTCTCTTCCTCCCAACAGAAATATGTTACACTGGAAAGAGAACAGTTGTGCTGTTATAACTGCAGGTTAACCAGGGGATTCAGCAAGCACAGGGTGCTCACACCCCAGATTTACATGGTGATGTCAGCCATGCCTTGTGCTGTAGACATGATCTCAGCTTCAAACCACCCCCCTTATGCATTGATTTGTGCTACTGGAGCCATGTTTAATTGAGACCCAGAGGGGACTGTTTTCTAATCACTTGATGATCCTGCAAACACCTCCATACATGCCTAATTTTAAGAATGAGTAGCATGACTCAAATGCTAAAACTTAAGCTTGTCTGTAGTTGTAATTTTCATGTACTCACACTGAGGAACATGAATTCTTGATTAAACAGTGAGGTCAGGATTTCAGATCTGGATTTTAGTGAGATATCTGTGGAATACTTTGGACATCAACTGAAAATATGTTATTAGTCAAAGACTGCAGGTATGTTTGAAGAGCATTATATTTACCTGATGGTGCTATGTAACATTCACATTGCTGATTTAGGTAAAACTGAAATTTTTAAAATCAGGAATAAATATTTAGGGCAAGAAAATTCAGCTTCTTCCTGCTTTGCTCCTGTTGTCCCCATTCTCTCCTGGATGAACAAGTGCTACAGCTGTATTCACTGGTAACAGGTGAGACAGCTTGATATTCACTGTTAGGGCTAACAAGTAAAGGATAGCTTTTCATAGCTGTAGCTGCAGCTGCAGTGGTCTCACTCCATCGAGCCATATCTTTATGAGCAAGCTAAAGCATTGGAAGTGAACCTCTCTGCCCCTGTTTCAATGAATATCATCACAGGGAAAAGGTTTGTTTACCCAGACAAGGTCCCTCTGGCCGTGTGAACAGCCAGTTAATGCAGAAAGAATGTTAGATAGCATCCCTATAGAGCTATGGGATGATAGACAGTGTGAAGGAATTCAGAAATTTAGCAAGCGAAGAATGCTATCTCTGGCAGGTTTACATAAGTATAGCAAGTATAGGCAGCTCCTACTCCCTATATTCTAAAGCCACAGAAGAAGGATGTGCCTCATGCACCAATGCCTTAATTAAAGTGGCAGATGCATTTGATTAACCATCTTTATGGGTTTTCAGAGATTAAACTCTTACTGGCTCATACTTACAGTGCTGAACCTGTGCTTTTGCATTTGTAATTCAATGGCAACAGTTTCTTCTCAGACCATACCCTTTATGGTTATGCAGCTGATTATATACTAGTCCCGGCCATAGCTGTATGCACCCAAACAATTAAATCTTCTTTGAGTAAGGCCTTCAAGCCATCACAGAGACCTGTGCAGTCAGTCATAATCACAGTCAAGGACTGACTGTCTTCCCTCTAATGCTACATCTTCTAGCACAGGGGTGCTTGGCTTATGTAGTAAAAGTATCCATACATATTAAAATCAGTCAGAGCTAATTATCTAAAAAACTTTGTGGATTTAGACTGAGGCAAACCTAAGTCAAAAGCCTCTATACCTTTTTATTAGATAATTACATTTTCTATATACTGCTTCAGGAATTAGGATACTAACAGCCAGTGGGATAGGGAAGAAACCAGTGGAATACATTCTTTTTATCCTCTAGAGATTAGGTGCCTGAGCCTCAGGCAAATTTCTTGACGAAATAATAGTTAACAAATTAGTTGGTAAAAAATATATACTTGACCAAGAGGCACAAAATGTTTCACAGGAACAACCATTTACAAGGAGGCAAGTCTCCACCATTGCAAAGAATTATACCCACATTGAATACTGATAACATCTTCAGGAGAAGATGTATGTCTTGACATATGTATCTCTGCTGTGCAAACTGTGTCATCCCGCTACTTCTTGGTCTGTCAGATGCAAGCATGTATCACACATGGCTTTCTGCCCTTTGAAAATCCTCCTGGTATTAGCTGGTTTGGAATGCCATCTCTGGCATCTCTGTCAGAAACATTCAAGCATGTAAAATCCTCCTAAACCTTTTGTTAGAGACCTATGATCCATATGAGAACTAATGCTAAATCTGTGAAAGAGCAAATGTGTCTTAGATTTCTAAAGGACTCAATTTTGATTGCATTATTATATTTGAAATAGACTAAGACACTAGATCTACTAGATCTACTTGTTTGTTTGTTTGTTTTTCTGTGACTCAAATTGGTCCTATTTGAATTGCTTTACTCTGAAGTTAACACCAGGTTTATTCTTAAGTTAATGTACTGTGCAATAAATCTGCTTTCCAGCTAGGATGAAAATAACAAATTGCTTTGGACATGAATTACAGAACAGTCTCAAAAGGTATTTTTTTTCCTCTTTCTAAAAGAGACAAAACATTTGTGATTCACAGTCCCAGAGATCAGTCTTTCCTAACACATTTGCAGTTTTTCATTTCTGTAAGAAGGCCTTGATCAGACAAAACTCCCACTTGCTTCAATGCAAAAGCTTCAAAAAAAGACACAGAAATGTGAATATAATTGTCTCCAGGTATTACATCATATGCAGATTCCCATCCTGCTGATTTTTTTTTAATAAGAAATGGAGTGTGAGAAAGATTTAGAAGCTGCTTCAGACTAGAATTTTCATATGTTGTGTATTAGATTTCCTATTCTTCATGATGCCCTAATTTCCTTTAAAACTAATTCGTGAACTGGCAGTGTGCCAGTATAAGGTTATAAAACAGCAGCTTTCTGCCACTGTGGAATTATGTGATACTTTCCATGTTCCCCTAGATGAGACAAGATGAGGGTGAGGGGGTGTAAACATTTGTTTCTGTCCTTCACAAAAATAGACTGTAGGGATGGAGTTATTTTAACGGTTACATAGACTTTGGGTATTTTCCATGCATGGCTGGAATCTAGCAAGGGGAGAGGGCCTATATCTTAATGTGTGTCTTGCCCACATGTGAGCTGACATCTGGAGAAGATCTCTTTGTGCAGGAAGACGAGAACAGGCATGCTGTAAGTGTACAGCAGGAAAACAATATCAAAGATTTTGGTATAAAGTTGAAAAGTGATAGGCTTAATGGGTACAGGTACTGACAGGATCTTGGGGACTGGCATTAAAGAACATGAGAACTCCCTCTATAATGACTGGAGTAGTACACACCTCCAGGGGGCATTTGTTTTAGATGTTTGTCTCTAAAAGATGTTCTCATTCAGCAGACAAGAGCGCACTCAGAGGCTTGTTTCTTTCTGAAAATCATTTTTGTTAGCAGAGGTCAGATCTTCCAAATACTGTAAAATCTACTTAAATTATCTGAAAGTGGGTTCCTCTGTTGAAATATTAAATAATGACCCAAAGTTAAATAATGAACAGATTGATACAGCTCAGTTGAGCAAGAGGCTTCTGAAATATAGCCAGAAGAAAAAAAATAATTATCTCTGTATATGTGTATATTTGAGGATTCAGACCTGGCCATGAGCATGTCAACAGTTTACCTTTAATTCCATTAAGAATGTATCATCACTGTGAGAAGTAATTTTAAATACAACACTCAAAAAAGAGGTAAACTCTATACACAGGGCATGAAAACTTACCTCGGAGGCTTCCTGGTTGATACGTGGTCCTTGCCCTTCTTAAAGCTTATATGATTAAAAATTTGGTTTGGAAGAGGAAGAACAATAATATTATTCTCCAGTTTGTAGTTTGAAACCATTTATTCTCCTATTGTGTGAATCAAGACCTTGGGAGAGTCCTAACTAAATGTAAACATCAGAAAATCATGAAATACTGAATGAGTGAGACATTATCATTGGATACCAAAAGGCATACAATTAACATTCCCTTTATTAATCACATAGTGGAGTGCAAAGCATAAAATCATTAATGGAGGTTTAAAGTCAGGGGGACTGTTAGCAGAATATTTCCATAGTTTCTTCCTGTATTACTTTGCTTTCTGTGTTTAAAGGTTCTCAGAGCATTGAAAATAATACTTTTCAATTGCTTATCTACAAATCACATGCTCAGTTTTTATCATTTAGTGCTGCAAGGACTGTCAATTATTATTTAATGTAAGCAGCGTAAGAATAAGTAGCTTTTTCAGAACATGGGAGTAGGTTATAGTGCATTATGCAAATTTAGCATATGTCTTTTGAAAGGAAAAAGTGCTATATAGAAGTGTTATTAAAGATATTTAGAACCCTTTATTGCATTTGTATCAGAAAAGTAATTTTGTCATGTTTTTAAATAAATTATTTTCTTTGTGTCTTTTTACTTCAATTCCTAAATCCTTCCAGTAACAGGAAGTTTCTTTGGTGTACCTGATGTTTTTCCAATGTGCCTTTAGCAATGCATGCAGTCTGAGCTAGGGCTTTCTGCAGGTGTGCTCAGACCAATTTTAGGTTTTGTGATAAATCCTCTACATCAGTTATCGGTGACCTAGGTATGGCAGCTTGGGACAGGCAGATCAGTTATCTAAATTGTTATCAGTTCGTCCAAATTGTTCTCTTTGACTTAGATGCCACAACAGTCAGAGTTGTTAATAACTTACACCAATGAATATAACCACAAAGTACTATTGCAGGATGCTGCAAAAACTGTTATGAAAAGTAATTATATGTTTCATAAAAGGATTAAAAAAAAAAAAAAAAAGAGGCAAAAGAGAGTATTAGATAGGTCATTTAACCCTGTCTGCTGTTTCCGTGACTACTGTGCAAATCCATAGGATGTGAGAATTTAGTTTATGTCTCTTAACACATCTTAATCAAAGTTTCAGAGTGAAGAAAAAGGATCTGCTAGAGAGCTGGAGAAAAGACACAAAGAGAAGAGTAATTTTCATGCTATATCAAATCACTAACAGAAGAGCTGCTCTACTAAGTCACACCAAAAGCTTTGCTGATCTCATATCCTGTCTCTGATAGTGGGCATTAGCAGATGTTGAGGGAAGAGTATAAAAGCAAGACAAATATGAGATAGTCTTTTTACTTCCAGCATCAGGTAATCAGCGATACAAGTATTTTCAGAGCTGAAAGCATATTTGGACTATTATATTTAATAGTCCCTGTGATAGACTGAAGGATGGTCCTTCATAAACCTTGCTGCTCACTTAATTTCCTTCAGCCTCCTTATTGCAGACTGTTCAAGTACCTAACTGACAAACATTTATACCATTACAGAAAGACTGGGAACACATAAGGGAGGAGAGTACTGGAAATGAAGAAAATGTTACTTTCAGTCACAGCACATTGTCTTAGTACCTAATGAAAACAAGGAGAGAATGAGATTTGTGGCTGGATGAAGAATGTGCTGACTGGGACAGTCATGGGCAGACAAAGAAGTTGACTCTGTATCTGCCAAGTTGCTCATGCTTAGGAGTACTTGGGGGTTATAGAATATAAAAAAATAGTTCTGTATCTGCAATATTGAATAAAAACCTGATTACAGGGGACAAGCTGCCTGTTTTGTTTACTGCTGCATGGAAGTTCAGGAAAATCCTTACATGGAAGTCCTCTACAGAGGTCACAGCAGCTGAGGTGATGCTACATCTGGACCCAATCTGCAAGTCAAAAGTAAACCTGTGAGGTTTACTGTACTTAAGGCTATGTCAGGAGCTAGTGAGCTGTAGGGGAAGGAAGGGAAAAGAGAAAGACATTTGAGAAACAGCTGGACCAAGGTGACAAAGACCCAAGAATGCAGTGATTTTTGTGACCTCTGTTGGCCATATGCTCCATGGTTTTGCCTAATCTCTTTTTTAACTCATTCATACTTTTGTTCCACCTGCTATTTGCAATTAGAGGGCAGTTCTGTCATTTACTTAAAAGTACCATCTTTCTCTGTGTTTAATTTTCCTGTCTGATGATATCTTTCAGCAGATCCTTATACTTACACTGTGAGAAATAACTGTTTCCTATTTATCTTCTCCATGACACATATTATTATAAACCTCTCTTAAAATAAGCAGACATTCACCTTTCTTCAGATTCAAGAGTCTTATCTCTACTTAATTTCTCCTCACATATTAACCTTCTCTGTGTATTAAAACACTTGCTGACATTTGCTTCCTGCCCCGCCTCTTATTCTTTTTCAGATGGCCTACCTGAGGTATTCAAAATGTAGGCACAGAATGAAAGTTCATAGTGGCAAGACAAGCTTTTCCACTTCATTCTGTATTCCTTTCTCATTAATTGTTAACTTTTTTTATTTTGTTTGGTTGGTTTTGGTTTTACCAGTGTAGAACATTGACCTAAGACTTTGTGTGAACTGCCCCAAATAAATTATGTTTTGGAGATCTGACAGTTAATTTAAAGGTTTGTTTTGATTTTCTTTGCAGTATATTACACTGCACTCATCAACATGACCTTCACCTGGTAGTTTATCTTCATTCACCAGTCTTCTGAGTCCTTTCTGCAAATCTTTTCAACTAAGTTGAACAGCACAAATCCACAACCTCTCTGAAGATGTATTACCCAGTTTCCTGCCTTTTAATGAGTTATAAAGCCAACATTGACCTTTTCCTCTTACTCTTTGGAGCATCTAGTTTAGTGTCTTGTATTCATATACTTGGCTGAAATTAAAGCGGACATAAATATTTATGATGGTTTAAAATGAGGGAGACAAGGTACCAGAAACAACATATGCACAGTAAAAGAAAAAGAAGTAGGCAATTCATCCTGTTCCTAAAGTAACTTTTACTGCCTTCATTGAGCTGCTCACTGCTGCAGCCAGAATGAAGTTACACAATGTGGCTGAGACAATCCAGCTGCTCAGGGCTGCTCAGACAAGATATCTTCCTCCCCCATCTCTCTGCCCACACTTTTGGCCACACAGTCCTATTTCTCTCTTCACATATCAGTCCTGCCAATTGTCTGACCCTTGAATAAAGCAATTTAGCTAGTTAACCCCCCAAAAAAGCTGTTTATTGACTTTCCTGTGTCAAGTCCATTTTCCATCCATTTAAAAAATTGAATCACGTGAACACAAAGCCTGTTGAGAAACAGATCTGGCACAAGGAAAGGGTTGGGAGTCTGTGGTGGGTGAGAGAGAAATGACACCTCCCCACTTTTAAGGACAGCAAGCCATTGGATTAGATGAAGTCATTTTGTGTAAACCCACTCTTAGAATAGGTTTCATTGAGCTGCCAAGCTACCCTACCACACAGGCAAAGAAGGAGGCCATGCTCCCTCCCCCTATTTTCAAGTCCTTCTTTCACTTTGCTTCCTCTCATTCTCTTAGTCCTGCTTACAGTTCAACTCCTCCCTTGTATCAGCTCTGGAAATCACACTGTCTGACTGATCTTGTCTGATCATGAGGTAAGCCAGATCACCTCACCAATCAGCCCAGAACTCAAGGAAAAACCTTCTCTTGCTGGATTGGAATTTGAATGAGTTACGTCATCTTACCAGAAGATTAGATGAGATCCGAGAGACTGTGTAAGATAGGCACTGGAATCAAGTGGTGGCTAAGAGAGGCAAGAAAGGGAAGGAGAGAACAGGAGTACTCCCACTCCTTGTTGCATGTACAAAGTTAATTTGAAACTGTACCCATAGACTGATATGGTTAAAGCTGGGTTTTAAAGCTGGGTTAAAGCTGGGGGTTTAAAATATTGCCATGATGCAGTATTTTTGCCAAAGAGATGTACATGATACTCGGTGTGAGATGCTTTGGAAGACTGCAAATGAAATGTTTCAATTTATTAATCTTAAACATTCTGATCAAGCACCCAATATTTGCATCTAGATTTGTTGTTCAGTAAACTTACCCAGGTGGCAGGTGATACACTAGTGTTTATAATTCCCTTTCCTTCTTCTTTAAATGCCAGAGTGAATTGTTGACATGTCTTTCTGATGATCTCAAGTTCAGTACATACATATTTTAAGGAGTGTTCTCAAAAAATGAGTCCTGCAAACTGAGCTACCTGCCATTCAGTCATTACGTCTCCAAAAATTCATTCATTACTATCTCCAGGATATTGTGTCAGAGAACAGTTGGCTGAATTTATCAGCTCATGGGTGAAAAATGCAATGTTACCAGCTATTCACATTTCAGATTTTTGAACAAAAAATGCATGATTAGAAGATGATCATACTCAAGACTTGATCAGTGGTTGCTTTTTTGTCCACATGACATGCTGGGAAGTGTCAGGGCCCTGGTCTGGAATGTTGGCCCAATATTCCTGGAAGATCAGAGCTGGAGTTTAAAGACATGTACATACAGATACAGACAGTTTGAGGCACTTGGAAGTTTAAGGGCAAGCTAACTGAACTGTTGAGTCAACACTGCTTACAAAATAAACCTCTGAAATGTTTTGTTACTATTTCTACTCTGTTCAGAGACTGGTTTATGTGCTTAAGGGTAGAAATAGATGTCCCTTCTGTCCATGTATTTTTATGGCTTTTTGTATGTATTTGTATAAATGTCTTTTTGTCCCCTGTGTTACTTTTTTGAGGGTTCTACAGATTAATTTAACACCAAGTGAAACAGCTTGTACTCATATCTTTATGGTACACTAAATTTTCTTTGGTCATGTTTTTAGTAAAGTGAAATGTTTTTAATTCTAAGGATCCTCTCCTTTATTATTTTGTTAGACTTTATCATACACCCACTTACCTTCTTCCTGGTTTTGTTCAGCCTAATTGTGAAAGTGCATAGACTGAAACCCTTCTTTTCTTCCTCAGCTGTGGGGAAAATGTCTGCTTATTATGCTGGAGTCTTTCCTATAATTCTTTGCATAGCTACATGAATGTAACAAGCATTCTGATTTACTTGAGTAGAGGAATCCAGTTCCCACATTACATATCTATGGCTGGAAATTGTTTTGCATTTGCTAGTAGAAAAGGAACAATTTACATGGTATTTCAATATTTGAATAAATTAAAATTGTGAGATGACTATTCAGAAGTAATAAACCAGCAACAAATATTGCCAAGTTCCCATTTATTTTCCTCATGAAGAGAAAAGTGAATCTTATTCTGTAGATAAAGCTATTTCATTTTACCCCTGCCAATAAAAATAATTATTTGACTATTAATTATTGTCTAGGAAATTCTACACTGATTTGATTTTTATTCCAAGTATGTTTTGAATGTCTCCTAGGGAGCAAAACATTTTCCCAATCCTTTAGATATAAGAAAATCCCCTCTTTGTGGCATATATAACCCCTTTCAAAGTAAAATAAAAGACTTATATGGACTTAAAGTTTTTCATCTTATGTTCATAATACCAAAATCACTCTACTTAAAATCTATACTGGCAGCAGGATAAGAATTCCAAAAGTTGTTTCATTTCAGCTTCCCTATTTTCGTGTCATTTGGATTATTACCCAAACAAGGCTTCTACGAGGTTCCGGTCCCTCTCTTTGTAGTTACAGCTCAGAGAATTTAGAGGCATGGGACTGAACTGAAAATATGTGGGCTATTCCCAGAGCTTCCAGTAATAGGTAACCCATGGAACGGGCCTTTGCTTTGTTTTCTTCAGGCTGCTGTGACTATCTTGACTAAGGGAGGAAAGGGAATTTTAGAAAAAGTCTTTTTTTCTGATAAGCCCTTATTCTGACAGGTTCCTATTTAATCATCACCCTGGTTAATAAAACTATTCCCTATTGTGCTGCATCTTTGGGCGTCCACATAAAGAACTTGCCCGGTAATATGTGAGAAAGAAAGAACAAAACCAAAACACACCAAACCAAACAAACAAAAAAACCCAACCAGCCAACCAAAAACAACCCACAACACCAAAAAAAAAAAAAAAAAAAAGGAGTGATTTACATCTAAAATGTAGCTGTTAATTTAGCTGCAGAAAGTAGTGGGCTAGGGTGGGCTAGGGCTGTGCTGGGGACTTCCCACGTGACCAGCAGCCCCAAGACCCTCACCCACCTGCATCAGCCTTTGGGGTGAAATGGGTCCACTTTCCCTTGTTGCACTACAAATTGGAGGAAGGGGAAGGTAAAAAAAAAATATTTTTTTCTGCCTTCTGAAGCTTTAAAAATTTTCCCTTCTGAAGCAATACTCAAAATCTCTTGTTCCCAGGGGGTTCCAGCAAACCGGAACTGTAGTGTGCATTCATTTCCCTTCTGGTGAAGCCATCTTAAAATAATAATAAAAAAGGTCCTGCAACATCACAATGTGAACTGAGCCTTTTGCATTGCTGCCTCACTTGTCCTCTGCTAGGCCACGCTTAATGAGTTTTTCAGAGGTGCTTTTAGCCTGAGAAAGCTTTCATGCAAATAGGTCCTTTATTTAAAAATCCAGGGAGGGCAGAGGGGCCACAGCAGTCTAATTTTTTCCTCTTCATCTTCCCATTACTTGTCCAACACCTTGCAAAGAGGTACCGAAAAGGCAGGTTATTATGTACCGAGAACTGGTGTCGCAACGGATGCTTGCCCTTCATTAACGCTGGTGTTTAGCTGAACGACTTGACCTGAAGTGGCTGGAGCCTCCCGGGGAAAGTTTTCAGTCTTTTTTTACAGAGTTCCCCACCGGAGCAAAACCCCTTCTTTCCCATTTGCTGGCTGGTGCCCTGAGGCTGACGAGGCTGAAAGTTTAGCAAGTTCGGTGCATAACTTCACATCACAGGAGCAAGTGCGCATTTCCCCCCCTCCTTTCTTTTTCCTGCTCCTAAACGCCTCCTTCAAGTTTGAAGCTGGGCAGGACTCCAAAGGTGCAGCAGCAGCAACAAGCTGCAGTTCAAAGTTAGCAGTAAATTGCACAACTTCCAGCTCATCGCTACGCTCAGTGACTATTAACAAGCTGGAAGGCGCTCAGGAAAAAAAAAAAAAAATAGGGGAAAAGGGAACACCCTCGAATTGTTTGGGGATCGCTGATGTTATGCTTCTGCCGCTGGGATCATGGCTCCCTTTGGAAGGAATTTGCTAAAAACCCGGCATAAAAACAGGTAAAGTGCGTCGGTACGCGGAAGAAAAGGGAGTGCGGTATGGGATGAATTTCTTTTATACTTTTATTTTTTTGGTTCTGAGGGGAGTATATGTTGCTCCGGACCTGTGCCGCTCCCGGGAGCTGCAACCTCGGGGCTCACCTGAGGGGCCGAAGGGAGCGGGTCAGCGAGTGCGGAGGGAAGGGGCGCTGCTACCCCTCCTCCCTCTCGCCTTCCCTCCCCCTGGACCTGTCTCTCCCCAGTTCGCTCTGGCTCTTCTGACTCCCGGGCAACATTTTCAGTGAGGGGAAGATAGCTCTTCCTGACTTTGAATCACCCTTGTCTAAACCGAGGAGAACATTGGAAGTGCCCCGTGTTAAGAAGGTGAGACTCGGCTGGGGCCGGGAGGAAAGGCTGGTGGCTCCGGCGGGTCCTGCCTGCAAGTGCCGACGGCCGGAGCGAGTTGGAGCCCCTCAACCGCGCTGGGAAAAAAAAAAAACTCCCAGAGTTTCTCAGGGGGGGGCTGCGACGGGCCGAGACCAGCCACGTCGGGCCTCACTCTGGGTCCCTCCGCCGACTGCTTTCCCCCCCGTTTCTCTTGGAGGGAGAGCCCCTTAGGATCAGACCCGTCCGCTGGCTATAAGCCTGGGAGGTAGGAGAGCATCGATATTCCAGCGTGGGCAGGGGGTATGCTGGGGTTTTTTTGGTTAGCCTTTAGTCTGAGACGGACTTAACTGCCTGTGGTTTTGTTCCTAGAAAAATATTCGGGGTGACAGCTGTGGTCTCTGGGTTGGCTCCTGCAAAGTCTGTTTACAGAGACTTTGCCCCTCACATTGTGCGTGCTTCCACATGCCATGCACGCCGACTGTGAAAAGAAGAAAAAGAGTTATGTAATAATTTTAATTGCTACGATGTCACTAGATTTTTTGAGAGTAAATGTGGTTGGAGTGGAGCAAATTTACTTGGACTCTCTGGAATTTATGGTGGCCAAACCCGTCCTGCTAAGACTGAACAGAAGCCCATCACTGGAATTTTGGCTGAGCAAGAAAATCAAAAATCACTTGTAATCTCGTCCCTGTTTTTTATTGGTGCTCTCCACTGAAATGTAATTCATATTTAAGGGTACTCTGTGGAAAACCTTTTCCACAGGGAATGTGATTGGACCCTAAAAAATCTTGTTAAAATGTCCTGATTTTTTCCCATTTGGCTTTTGTTTTTCCCATTCGATACCTCAAAGTTATTATAGCGAGATTGTATTTGTTGGGATTGTGTGAAAATACTAATTTAGCATATTACATGGAATATAGATTAGAAAGATTGTAACAGTCAAGGTTTAAAAAATAAGACTATTTTAGAACTATTAATATTGTAAGTTACTGATTAAATGGTGTATTTTGCTAATGTGTCTGGAAACAGGAGAACTTTGATGTACTTCTCATGTGGCCATTTTATGTTTAGAACATCTGGAAAGGTGAACATGAGCTTTTACATGAAATAGCTTTTACATGGAGCTGTGTAACTATTAAAATACAAGTTTTGTTACTGCCATCAATTACCTGGATAACTTGTGTTAAGTCACAAAGCACAGTTCCACTCCATTCAACAGTGAAACTGTTTCTTGTTTGGACATTTAAAATATCTTCATACTAATTGCATCGAGGTCACTGTATTTGTTGATGTGACATTTAATTCCCCAGGAAAAGAAAGTCATCATCCAAAACCTTAAATATGCAATAAAAATTAAAATACCAGATGAACAATTCCTGTAAACATTGAGCACTTTCGTCTCATTTCACCCTCCCCTTCTCCGCTCCCCTCCTTGAAAAAAAGAAATTAATGCCTTTAATGGCAGAGAGTTGTTGTGGCAGTAAGGAGTTGGAAGTCTTGTGACTGCAGAAATGTCAGGGGGAGGGGTTCAAGAACAAAGCAAACTACCTAATTCTTAGTTCTTCATCTTACTATCTATTCAAATAGTTAAATTTCTGTGTATTTGATGATAACTTTTGATACGGAATTTTGAGAATTAAACTTCGCTCATGCAGCTAATAAAAGGGTCTTTGTAGTGAGATTGAAGAGCTATGCAGTAACTCTTCATTCATTTTAATTGTATCTTTGTGAACTCATTTGAAACCTTGAAAGGGAAGTCAAGTGAGCTGAAAATCCTTGCCTACGTTTAGACCGGTAGTTGGGGAGGCAGACCTTGAAGCTCATTGCCTTGTCTTAGTTTTCCTACTTGTAAAGAGGGACCAGAAAGGGACATACATCTATGTATATATTTAATCTGCTTATTTGTTTATTAGGTCATCTTTTTGAGAAACTAATTTTTTTTGCTTTTCAATTAATCTTTTTCATGACAATTTGCTACATGCAAATGTATCTCCCAAGAGTTAGAAAATAAGCAAATGAGGAATAAAATTTATGTTTAGAGGAGGAAGACATAAAGCTAAGTCAAGGCAACAAAGTTAATTGGAAGAAGAGCCAGAAGGAAAATGAAGTTGTTAATGTCATTTGCTCAGATAACAAGATGATACCTCTGTAATTAGTGCTTCTCTTGCAGCATCACCCAAAGGTCCCAGATCAGGGCCTGGTTTCACAGTAGACCCTTCACATCCAGATCAAAAAATATCAGTCTCTACCTCTTAAGACCTCAGAGTTTTAACAGCCATGTTACTCTAACTGTACCTGTGCATATGAAGTATTTGAGCAAGTGGCAGGGGATGTTGGCTGGGATTCCGCGAGCCTTTAGAGAAAGGAACTGAGATTAAACCTCATGAAGGAAAAAACCTGTGAACAGCTTCTAGTAATTGAAAGAACTTCAGTTAGTATTACTCTCTATTACTCTCTTGGGCTGCTGAAATCTTGCTCATGCAGAGAGTTGACACAAAGCCCACGAAACCATTAGATCACTGTAAGCCCTGATTTAATTTCAGAGGAGCAGCCGCTAGGAGTTCGGCCACAACATATTTTTATTGGCCAGAAAGAGATGAGTGATATCTTGGTATCTTTTTCTCAGAATATATGAGGATTTTTTTTATACTGCTCTTTGACCTCCTGTGACAACCAGAAATAGTGACACTCCCCAGAGCACTTATGTGCTTGTCAATGTGTCCCCTGGAGAACAATGCATCCAAAACATAGCAAGGCCATGCCCCACCCACCTGCAAATCCAAATGTGCTCAGCAGGGACAGGCTGTACCCTCTAAGGCAGTAAAAGTAAAAGGGCAGTTTCCTCCAGGACTAAGCTTTTGTAACATGAATGAACTCAAGGGGATTTATTTTTATGCAAATTTCTTAAAGATGCTATTCTTCAGATTGTGAGGAATGCACAGTTTATATCACATGTTGGAAGTGTGGTGGTGTGAGGAGATGTTCAGCTGAAGATAGAGTAACAGAAAAAGCACCAAATCCTTTGCAGATAAGGTCTAGTATTGATCTAACACATTGCACTGCACAGAAAACAGTTCCATAGCAAAATATAAACAACAGATACAAAGCATACATGCTTGCAGTGTTTATGTACCAGGGTTTCACATTGTATGAAATTTCCTTGTTGCTAACTAGAACAAGAATCTATGCCCCATTGCTTTTCTGTAAGATTAGGACTTCTCTGCTCTTCAGTGCTAGATTTGGTCACTTCTGATAATGGGTCTTTAGGTTCATTTAAGTGCTTCAAATATTACGCACCAAGTGCTTCAAATATTATGCACCATCTCAAGGATACCTGGATATTATCACTGGTCTTATCTGCCTAGTGATCTCACATGAAGAAAGCTGACTCTATTGCACAAAGAAAGCTGACTCCATTGATACTTCTTTTTCATTGAAGCAACTTCCTTGGGTTTCTCACATAAACCTTACACAAACTTGACAAAAGTTCTACTGTTCTATGCAAGTTGTAGCCATGGGTGTAGCAAACTGAAAGGGAGATGGTACATATAATCCACCTTCTTCACATAGTTGTCTCTGATGCTGTAGAGCAGTCCTTTTAGGCACAGATAGCTGGAGAAATATTTTTTGCCAGTGTAATTCATGCTGGTCCTAAGTTTACCACAACCATGTGTATGCTCTGTTGATATACAACACATCTGAACCTAGAGTACTGTTTGATGAAACAGTTGTGTTACAAATCTGATATTATTTAATCGTATTTATTGCTTTTGCTTTCCTTCCTGTTTTTTTTTTTCCACCTTTTACTGTCAATGTCTTAGTGCCACAGCAATTAACATAGTGTTTCTGTCTACTCTTTGTCTGCCTCTCTTCAATCAGCTCATATCAAAGGCAGAGGTAGAAAGACCACATACTCATTTGTACAGATAGAGAGGGAGTTCTTCCTGTCCTGACAGTCAGAGGCTCCTCCCCAGTGGGAGGAACATTCAATTATTCTCTCAGGTTTTATATTAGAGTGCAGGGTAATGAATTAGATTAGAGACTTCATCTCTCTGATACTGACCTAGCATTACCATGTTCCCTCCCTCCGTCCCTCCCTCCCTCCAGTAGTTTCTCATTGCACCTAGTTAGCACAGTGATTTAAGTACTACTCTGAACATCTCTACTGCTCTACAGTTGAGTACGCTACTGTATATTTTAAGCCTTAGTGAAACAAAAGGAAAATGCTCAGCATTTAGGTTCGGACTGGAAAAGCTCTTGGAGATCAGCTGCTTATCTGAATGAACTGTGTATGACCCACACTGTAAGTCTCATGGGATCATGTGAGATGTCTAATACTTCTCTTCTTGCATGAGCATACCCAGAGAAAAATTTTTATGAAGCCATAAAGGTGCTTTTTTATTCAAGACTACCAGGCATTTGGTATGTATGTTGGAGGGGGTAAGGTAAAAGCTTATTTAGAATCAGTGGTGCTTTCTGTGTTGAATTTTTAGATTTAAAAGATGGTGCTTTTTTTGGTAATGGTGGAACACGTTCTTCTACATATTTTTACTTTTCCTTGAGCGTGAGACATATTAGTGAACTATCAAAGAAGTTGTTCCTTTTTGAGCTGGAGTTCATACATTATAATTTATTTTCTGGTCTGGCTTGTCAGCTTTGTCTCAGGTCAAAATGGTTGCATACATTTTCTAATAATCTTTGTACATATTTGTTCACTTCACTTTCAGGAAGAGCTTTTTGTCTGGCAAAACACTAACCTTATTTCTAAAGAGTTAATTATCTACAATTCCAGGAGGGCAGAGAACAATTTCATTCCAAAGGAGTAAATAAAATGAGTAATAGATGTGTGTAATACTACACCATCTAAGGAAAGAGCATTACTTAGGTTAAGCTGGAGCAAATCTGAAACACTAATATAATGTAAAATCAGGCTGAGATGATACATTTTAGACAAAGAAAAAAGTTTTAGTAATACAGAGAAAAAAATCTTGCTGGTCAGTGGTTATTTGCTATTATACTGGTGAAAAATTATCATTTTACATGCAGAGAGAAGACTCAGACATGTTGCTAAATGTGTAATGTTTTCAATAGAGATGTAGGTTTTCAGAGATAGGGATTTTTTAAAAATTCTAATAACTTTAACAAAAGTCAGTGATAATCACAGAGTAGTACCTCTTGATTGACCTACCCACAAAAAAAATCTGTTTATTTATTTATTTGTTTTATGTGATAAATATAATAACAATTTAAAGTTATGGTCTTAAGCATTAATATTTGCAAGTATTAACATCACTCATGTAGTACAAGCCTTAATTAGTCTATATATTTAGTTTGTAGATAAGTCCTTATTAATAGTGACAGAAAGGATGATGCAAGAAAAACGTTTTTTTAAGACCATACACTAACTGCAGCCTAGAACTGAATGTTGGATGCATTGGTAACCAGTTGTGTGCATAAGTAACTGAACTATTATTGTCACTTCTATTGTTTCTCTTATGTTTTATGATACTCACAATATGGTGACTTTCTGTCTTCTTCTTCAGTGTTACCATGCTAGTAATTCCCCAAGTATCACACAGGACACAACAGATAAGAGCCAAGTGGTTTCAGGATGAACAGAAAGACCAACCAAATGGAATTAGAGGGGAAAACAAATGCATACTTTTTTTTGTGGAACAAAGACCAGAGGCATCCTCTATAGAGTGTAGGTACTAAACTAATACAGGTCAGTGTATTTTTCAAGTAGGTAAGATAACCATAATACAGACAAATGTCATGGAGGGTTCTCTGAAACTTTCTATCAGATCAGTTTGCAGTTGGTCTTCTTTTTTTTTTTTTTTTTTAAATCAACTAGTTCATGCCTATTTCGCCAATTAGAAAAAAAATTACATAAAACTGAGTGCAGTACAGTTTTCATGCAAATTCTGGTGATGGTATTTTACCTTCCAGGGTTGTAAGTTTTACATGAACCTGCAAAATTCTTGCAATAAAAATGAGAATTTTTCATAAATAATTTCTCATGCTTATGTGTTACACTTAAATATAAAAGTCAAGAGCTAAGTAGTGATTTTGGAAATACCATTTTTTGGCAAACCTTGTCCCAATGTTAAGTCTTTTGATCACCTTTCCGGAACTTGCCAAACAGGCACCAGAATGACCCACTAGTCGCCTTTTCCTCTCTGAGCCTATTCAGAAATGCACTTAATGTGCATGTGTTTTAATCATGATAACAGTACTAACTTGTGACCTCAGACAACTGATAAGTATGCTTAGTTTTCCTTAGCTGTATTTGGGTGATAATATTTACATGCCTCAGGAATATAATTAGGGCATGACTAGACAGCGTAAGATCTGTAGAAGTGCAGAGTGTGAATGTCAGTGGAATAGGGATGAATTATATCTGGGAGTTCTTGTTTCTAGTTCTTGTACAGTCCACTAGAGTTGGCTGCCATGTAGAGAAATGAGAATACACAGTAGATTGTTCAGGTTTGATTTTGCATGATTTATTGAGGAAATTTCAATGGTCTAAAACTTTTCATACGGTTATTAATGGCTTGTGAGGAAAGATGTAACCTCACAGAAACTGAAATAAATAAAAAATGCCATGTGTATCTTAACAGATTTTGAGATGGCTCTGTGAGGTGAACATAAGGAAAGTAAACTTTTGAAACCAAAAATCAGAAAGTAAGTTTTCCCCTGGTAATGATAATAAAAATGTCATGTAATTATAATTTAATGCTATGAAACATGAGTCCTGATACCATGTGGAGGGAATAAAAGACACTAAATTTGAAAGATTTTCCAGTGTAAGATGGCATACCTCTCAAATGTCCTTTATTTAAAAATGTGTTTCTCTTTCACCAGATTTTTCCTATTTCATTCTCACTCTTGTCTGCCTGAGTACATTTGCCTCTGTCATTTTAAACCATTTCATTTTTAGGTTAGATGGTTGCTAGACATTTTTTGAGCATTAATTTTAAAAGAAGCGAACTACCAATTTATGTTTTAATCTTTGAGGTGATGTAAACATCTGTTTTCCTGGGTTAGGGTGGTGGTTTTTGATTTGTTTGTTTTGTTTGATGTTTGTTTACTTTTGTTTGGGGGTTTTGTTTGTTTGTGTTTGGGGTTTTTTTCCACATTCATCAGTCAGCTGCAGAGTAAAGATAGGAGGAAAATATATTTATATAGAAGGTAGGTATTTGCTGTGAATGAAATACCTAAACATAATTTCTCTATTCTGAGGGTCAAAACTGTCAATCTGATTAATTTGTTTTCTTTATTCTGCACCTCTATCTGCTCTCTGTCTCTCTATCTGTTCTCTGAATTCTGTATTATGAGTTTCCTATCATAATGGAAAATATAAGCAGCTTTCCTGAAAAGAGCAAGGTACTTATTTTGTCCTCCTTTTAATAATACAAAACTAGTAAAGCTTAAAACAAATATGCAGAAATATAGTATTCTCATATTAGGGCATAAAATCAAGTTTATGAAAATGTAACAATCTACTGGACCAAGTTTTATTATTGTCAGGTATAAAAGTGTTTACCTTACTTCAGCGTGTAAGGATGCATGACCTCAGTGGAATAATATAGTTGAATGAAGACTACTAATTTTTAAGAGAGTCTGACCTTGGATCTTGAACCTGCAATTTGCTCTGTGTTAATAGATGCCTTCATCCATGTGGAGCACTTTACTTTGTCTTCCTCAGCCTACTCCAAATTGAAAAGGATTATTCCACCGTGAAAGCACTTTTAAGCTACAAAATTTTTCAGAGCAACAGTTGCAGCACTGTTTTGATGACATCAAGTATGCCTCATTTGTCATAGGAAGTTATCAGATTCTGCTCACTAATCAAAGAGTGGCTTAGAGATGTTTATAAATGTGGGATCATATGCTGATTTTCAACTGCTCTTTCTTCTGCCGGCTTCATAATTGGTAAATTGATGTTCTGGACTGTTGTTTCACTTGGACATTACCTGTTGAGAGACTTCCTCTGTACTGATTGCTCAGGCAGTAAGTATACTTGTTTAACTGGATTATTGCCTGCATCTCTTGGGGCCACTTTTTTTTTAGTATCCTGTATTACAGAAAAGGTCTGTACAAATCCAGTTTTCTAACAAAAAAATTAGCATTGGTATTGACTTCACAGCACTTTAGCAGACTTCTGGTTCTTTAAGGTCTAGGTAGGTAATTAATAACGTTTGTTTACCCATGAAGGCCACTGCAGGTGTCAGACAAAAGATCTGGGTTATTTTTGAAACTGCAGTTGTGGATGGTTATAGTACTTACTTTTACTGACTCTTATACTGTTCATAGGATTCAGGTACATGGTAAAACACAAAAGTCCAGCTTCATCTTACTCAACTTGAACCACTGAAAATTTTGGTATCTAGTCATCTAGGTACTCTTTGTAGTTCATGGATACATCTAAACACTTCCAGAGGGCAATTCATTCAGCCTTAGACAGGCTTTCAGTATAGGATTAGTCACCCTTTTGGAGGTGCCTATCTTATGCCACTGATTACAGAGGAAGGCCAGAAAATTATCTTTGACTACAAATCTACATTTTAAATAGCTTAAGGTAGATGACATGAGCTCCACCCCAATTACTTTCAAAGGGAAGGTCTTCATAGAGCATGCTCAGACTTTGTAGAGCACCTAATTAACTATCTTTTGAACCATTCATTTTAGAAATCAAAAAGGGAATAGTGAATGGAGAGGTGGATAATATATGATTAAGGGAGAATGATCCTAATAGCATGGATGTCTTCCCTGCCACTGCCACAAAATTCCTATGTGATGTTGGGTAAGTCACATAAACCGCAGTTTACAGAAGTGGTTATTCACTTCATGTTCCTCATTTGCTAATTCAGTGTCCTGTAGTCTTGTTTTGCACAAGGCCTGAGCAAAGGAAGTTTACCTGTTTTGGATATCTCTGTAGGTATCAGTTCAGTCAGCCAGAGTGCAAACTTAAAAGAGTGGATAGCTTCAGCTTAAATCTTTTTGAGCTTTGGTTTGTGAAAGCAAGTTCTCTCCCTACAAAAGTAGGGGGAGATAAATTCAGTAATGTGTCAGCTTGTGAAACATTTGAATACCTGGTGATAAAAGGCATATAGCGAAAGATTAAATTAAAAAAATATATCTTCTGTAAAGGGTAGCACTGTTCATAAGAGAGAAGCTATAAAATGGACACGTACTGAACAAATATAAGTAATTAGGGCTAAATTTATGAAGGAGAGTTTGGTACCTAACTATCATTGTTGTCACCTAAGAAAAGCTTTAAGAACTGATGTTCACAAAATTATGATTAAATCTGTAGTAGAGTGGCAGCACTCCCCAGCCACCTTTACTCCCATCACGTCTTAAACTGGTCTTTAAAAACACTGCATCTATGTGTCTCCCTCACACCTACCAAAATTAAAAGCCGTCTTTCAGCCTTTTTAGCCATGAAGTCCTGATGGCCCTACTCAGAGCGTGTGCAACAACACACAAAATGCAGCAATACACCCCAGTGGCCAAAACACCCGTGTGAGATACCCATACTGGCATCCTCAAGATGTATTTGTCAGGAAAGTCCCGTTAAGTTATTCTAAACTGAAATTCTCTCAGTACTTCCTGGTGAAGCTGTTCTGTTTTGTGATGGCTCGTATGAGTTTCTATAAACCAGAGAGAGACAAAGATTCATGTTGAAGGCTTCAGTGGGGGAAGAGCATCAGGCTTTTGGCTGCTGTTCTAATTAATAGTATATTTTTTATGCAGGGAGCATCTGAATGCCATCTAACATTACCTAAGTCTAGCCCTTTTGTTCATGTTTCTGGCTACTTTAGGTCATTTTCTGCTCAATGTGCCCAACTAAGCATTATGGAAAACGTAATGCTTAAAATTTTTGAGTACTTGACTGCAACTTAAGCATATTTCTTTCTGGTAAAGCATTTGTACATGGTAGACACATGTTCAGTATATAAATGCATATATGAGTTTGTATTATATATGATCATATAATTCATACTTATAGCACATAGACATACTGTCACTTATCTTATTATAGATTTAATCCATGTAATGTACAGCTAATGTACAGTAAAATACATTACAACCTCCAAATCATTGTATATATAAACAATATGCAGAAATAGTCACTTGTGTATATTGCATATACATGCATCTACACACTAAAAAACTGAATGCATACAAGGGTTCTTTAAAAGTCAGAAGTGACAATCAGAATGTGAACATGTCACAGGAGAATGCTAAACATGTATGTTTTCCCAAACACCACCGAGTTGTTTTGCATGACAGAAGGAAGAATGCCTTCATTCATCTGTCACTGTGGTATCCATTCAGCTTATGAAGTGCCTTGTTAGAAGCAAACTGCCTTTTTATCCTCCCTGAGCCATGAAGTCATCTGACTTGCTCATATGATGAAAGGATTCCCACCTGGAAAGACATTTGGATATGTGAAATAAAGAAACATTGGTTTAATTTGAATATTGACTCAGTCTGACTTTCCGTGAAGTTTGCAGTGTCCTTTTGGTGTCACAGCCCTCTTGGTTTAATCACTATCCTGCCACAGATGTGTCTTACAAAGCTAACATTATTTCTTGGGCCTGCCTTGGTCCTTGGCCACAAATACCCATCCTTGTTTGACTTCATCTGTGCACACTTCAAGTCTTTGGCCCACACCTGCTCTCACTGTTCATCATAGATCTTTTACCAGGGGTTAGTATCTTTTCAGCTGCACCAATTTTTCAAAGTTTTTCTTCCCAAACTGTTCAATCACATTCGGATGGGCTACCTTAGACAGTTTAACAAGGCCTTTACCTTTATAGTCTGTTTCATCATGACTCATGTGGTTTGGAGTTCAGACAAGAAGCTTAGCTTCAGTGGGAGAGTTGTGATGGACTACTGACATGGCTATGATCTTCAGGAGGCCTCATCTGGGAGCTCATTACCTGTACTCATTATCTCTGTTCTAGAACAGTTATGGGGCTTAAGTCATAATAATTCAAATATTTTAGGATTCACATGGCTTTTTATCTGAATCATGGAATGTCTTTCCTCTGCAGTCAGCTCTCTTTGTCTTCTCACAGCTAAAAATGATATATGCGTGCTGCTAAACACCATTCTCTATATCTCTCTTGCCTACACTTTTTTCCTTACATTAATCCAGTGAATTTCCCATTATTCTTGATCTTTATGATCCAGCATTAACTTTCTTCCAGACTGCAATTCCTCCCTTCTTGCCTTCCCTATTTCTATTGCTCAGCTGGCTAGAACTAGTTTTACAAGCTCCTGTGCCCTCTTTAGCATATCTATTGCTAGGGAAGAGCACAGTTGGTAAGGTTAAGGATTTATTTCATTTATTCATTAGCTTTTTCAGAGAGGATGTGGTGATATTTTAGAGACCCTATCAACGTGTGTCTGACTAACTACATATTGAAGCATTCATTGATAAGCAATTTAGAAAATTACTTGAAAGCATACACTGCAGAAATCTCTCAGATTGTTGATGGCCACTATAATGCTTCAGGTTTCTTTTTTTAAAATTTATGTCCACTCTTCTTGTTAGCTTAATTATGTATCTAGTACTCAATGTAGCTCTTAAGAGTGAAGATTTATATGAGTCCACTTCATCATCTCATCTTTTTTTTTCCTTTCAGCTCTTCAAATACTGTAAGTAATGGAACACATTTGCCACTGAATTATCTTTCAGAAAGTTTGAGGGAGAAATTTGAAAAAAAAAAAAAATTGTAAATGAGGTCTTGAAAGAAACCCTTTTGAGGTGACATCTTCAATATAATTTAATGAAAGCAAATGAAATGAGGAAGATCATACAGTATAATTTCCAGGTGGAGTCATTCACTCTCTGCAAAATCTACTGCAATAAATACAGAAGAAAATTAAAGTACATCCTGCCTTTATCAGTGCTGGAAAACTGTAAAGAGATACTCAAACTAGGTTTTATGATATACAAAAAAAAAAAAACTATTTTGAAAAATCATTAGATGTCAAAAAGATAAGAAAGGATGATGTTTAATGAGGTACCCTAAGAGAACTGAAGGCTAGCTGTTGCACAAAAGGCAGTCCTAAACACCCTGTCCAGGCTCCTGGCCACTCTGCCGTTTCCTTTGCACTGGTACAATTCTCACCTGACACCATAGAGCCCGACTTGGGGAGCACTACTCCGAAACCAAAAGCATTCCCCATCCCCCACCCCTTTTTTTTTTTTTTTTTTTCTTCTGGTTTATCAGGCTAGAAACCCTTTGTTTACACTAGCAGAGCTTGCACAAGCAAGGAGATAGGAATATCAGGTAGACAACAGATTGCTTAAATTATTTTCATGATATTTTAAGTCATACATAGGCTGATCCTAGAGCAGCTCCATCAGTAGTTACAGTAGTTAGCCATCAGGAAATGACTATAAGGAAAAGAAGAGATGCTTTGCTGAGCCTAAGTCTAGCCTAAAAATTGGCAAAAAGTAACCAAGTCCATCTGTACTTTCTTTCCTTTCATTGTGAATGAGATTAGCATCTGCCTCATATTGTGCCACGAGGAGTAGAGAAGAGGTACACTGAACTGCTTAAGCCATGTACTGTGTATAAGGGTCCATAAGAAGGTAACTACCCCAGCTTGCTTTAGCCCAGGGAGTACTGGAAAGGTAACATGAAATCGTATTATTTCCTTGTCTGTATCTTGTTACTTTATTCAGCTTACCTTATTATCACTGGTCTACATATGCTGTGCTTTGTTCATGTTTTGGCAATCTAGACCAAACCTCAGAAGGCTTTCTGTTTATTTCTTCACTGTGCAAGAATGTCAACAAATCCAGAGGGGAGAAATAGTGTAAGTTTGCCTTTCAACAAAAGCTGAACTGAATTTCATGCAGCAACAACAACAAAAATCATGCATCTAACCTTTGGAATTCCCCTCACTTCTTTGATCTCGAAAGCTCATAAACTACAAGGGTGCTTCTAAAAGGCAGTTATAAAAATTCTAATGGAAGGAGTTAGTAAACCAAATTTCTATTAGATGTCAAAGCATCTCTAACATGCAACTCCAACATTGTTTAGAAGCCTGTGTTCTAAATGAGCTATAAACGATTCTTATTATTATTGAAAATGATGGAATTTTAGACACATTCTGTACCTTATTAATAGGAGCCCCATAAAGCTTGCATAGTGTAACCAGTGCTTAAAAATGCATAGGTATGTAAATAGACTGAAGAACAACATATGTAACAATGTAACAAAATTCTTGGTAGATAAAAAGTAGCAGTGGAAGCTTCGTCAACCAGTGAGAACTACCTGCTGCCCAAATTCAAGATGTAGCATTTGCTGTATTGATATTCCTAAGCTTTGTGTGATGCTTACTAACACAGAGGAATTCGAAAATGCTTATCTTCCCAGTTCCTCCATCATGGTCTAAAGAATTACCTCCACTGAATATGTCAGTGTTTGTTTTGGCTCTGGAGTTTTTCCTGGACCTTCCATTCCTGTGTCACAGCTGTTTCCTCAGTAGCAGTTGCAGTATGCACATCAAAGCATGTTTTTCCCAGTAAAGCAAATTGTTAATGTTGCTGTTGCTGATCTTGGAAAATATTTTGGTGGACAGCTAGCTTTCTTCTGTTCTCAAACCTCCACTGTGTCGGGCTACCACAAATACAGACCTGATATGATGAATGTATTACCTGTCATGGCATTTTGTGTACACAGCACATTTGCTGATGTTACTCTCTGCAATTCCAAACATTTTTTTAACTAATATCCATTTATCAACCTTATGGTTTTGAACATACAATGGAGAAATATGATTTGTCTGTCAAGAAGGCAGATTTAGAGTGTGGATGTAATTTATAGAGAATGTATACCTGTAGGGGGAGAGGAGTAATTTCAGAGGTAAGACAGGAGAAAAGGGCAGGGCAGATGCAGTCTTCATCTAAATGGTGACTGCAGCCTTTGCATTAGCCTGTAGGTTAAGTGATTGGGAGTGTAAACATGGTAAAGGGCAGAGCTAATAATTGAAGGGGAGGATATAGTAGCCTTTTAGTCACCTTTGCTGAAAACCTGCACTCAGACTTTGCAAATGAGTTTTTGCAAATGGAACAAATGACACATACTTATGTCATTATTAAATGGCGGGGGGGGGGGGAGCAGAGGGGGGTTCAGGATAATCCATCATAACAATCACCCTTATCTAGTGAACAAGGTGTATAATTTCTCTTACAATGTCCTTCTTTCCTTCCTTCCTTCCTTCCTTCCTTCCTTCCTTCCTTCCTTCCTTCCTTCCTTCCATCCATTTCTTAGTTTATTTTCTACATAGTAGAGACTCTGCTGCTATCCATCTACTTACCAAAGAATAGAATTAATGCTGTCAGTCCTTCCTGGTTCTTCTTCTTGTCTGATTTTATTTCTTTTATATCTATTGCAAGGATTGTCAGGTTTGTTTTCTCTTTCTTTTTTTTCTTCAATATTGGTACATGTTCAGGCATCTGTGTCCAAGCAGTGAAGTTATTAGATTGAGGAGCATGATTTCCCATGGGATTTTTATTGAAGTCTGACATTTCAAGTCAGCAAGAACTCTTGTGTGAATGACATATTTGTAATAAAATTATCTTAAAGAATTATTATTTTTTAAACCGTCATAGCTTTCATGTTATTCTATCACAGTATAGTACTATCCCATTCCAACTCAAAATTATTTCAACAGAAATTTGTCATAGAGCACTAATATAGTGTAAAATGATGGGATGAACAGAAATTTCCACTACAGATCATTGCTGAATTATAATGTATGTGATATTGTACAGTAGCTAACTGAGGTGATGGCATTCCTCTGCAGAAGGGATTAAGGAATTTGTTTTAAAGTGCACAAATGATAATTGATATAGGACAGAATTTTTAACAGCTGTTGCTAATTAAAATGTTTCTTTAAGGCTTCCTGACAGCATGGGAATCTTGATGAGGTAAAAATCTATGCATTTAAAAAGGAATTAAGAAATTAACATAAATTTATACCAGGAGAAGTGTGTTGTACATAGCTAGTTAAAAAAAGCTTTTGTTTAAATTGTTATCTTGTTTCAAATAGCTGAAATATTTCAATTAGAACATTCAAACTACTTTGTACATGTGTATGTTTGAAAAATGTCACATGGATATCTAGATGCCTAATTTTCTTATCTTTCTAATAAAAACCTATGTACATTTATGTAAATGAGGAGGCTTTATCACGGAACAACATGGCTACAGAAACAGATGGCAGATTGAAATTTAGGCTATATCTTTTGAAATAATTATTTTGTTTTCACAAGTTCTGTGGTGTTCTTTCCAAGTCTTCCTGCAGTATTTGGACTACTCTCATTAACTATACTGAAGGGTTTGTTTGTGTTATAGTTAAAGTACTGGTTCTGACTTGCTGTTATACTTTTTAGCTAGACATTACCCTGACTTTTGTGTGATGCACAAGGGAAGAAGAACCATGTTTCTGACACATCATGTATGGGATTTCTATTTCCTAACATGTTATGGACATTAACTATGCCTCCATTATTTTTATTTTTTTTTTTTTTAGGGATAGATGAAGGAGAATGGGAATGCAGTTAGTTAATAGGCTGTCTTGAATCCCTACAGCTTTGGAGTAATTCCAGATTTATTGGGTGGTGAGAAAGTAGATGCTTCTTCATTGCTGCCCTTAGGAAACTCAGAAGCATGTAATCTACTTAGACAGGAGGCATACTGAGTACAAGATTTGGCCTTTATTGCTTTGCGAATGACTTTACAGAAGGTGACAGAAAGTTGAGAAAAAGGGTGGATTAAATTTGAATAAACTGAGTATGAACTTTTAATATGATCCTTTTGTGCCTGAAAGGTTGAAATACTTTTGACCTTAGCTTCTATATGGGCTGTGAATTCTTTACACCTTTAATGTTTAACTCACTGTCAAAAAATCTATTTGGACTGAAAAAAATCATTTTCTTTCAAGCAAGGGCTGCAACACATGGTACCAATAGCTTTACTTTTTTTTTTTTTCAAATTTCACAGATAAAAATCCTACAGAGCCAAAATATGTTTTGATTTTTTTCCTTTAGAATGATCATCCACTCTCTCATATATGCTTTTATTGACATATATGTATGGTAACATGCTGAGGTTTTGAAAAAATAAATAATATAAGGAATGTTATTATTTCTAAAGGGAATGTTGTGACCGACAAAGTAATTAGTCCTTATACACCCTGACATGTAAATGTCATTGGTTATCCGAAGCTCTCAAATGACATGTAGCATTTGTCCTATGCTACAAATGCAAGTTGTTTGTGTTAAGTATGTATCACTGTAATATTGGCCTCTCCTTATTTCCACCAAATAAACATAATTAAAAGCTATCAGATTTCTCTGGTAAGTAGTTACGGTTTGGATCTGAGACACAGAGATAACAAGGTTATTACAAAGTGCTTAAACAAGACATATGCTCCCTGGGCCCTTGCACATGGAAAAACACATTTATGGGTGCAGAACAAAGAGAAGGCAATAGCACAAATACACACTTGCCAAAATCCAGTGGGCAGATTTACGTGCCCCAGCAGAAAACTTAAAGACCTTTCCCCTGAAAACATTGGATGATTAAATGCTTTTGTGGCAAATGTCTCTTGTTTTCCCAGGATGTTTTACACTGTTTTCAAAAGACAGTAAGTGGCTCAACAGCTGAGCATGCTTTGCTGGGAGATTGCTCCCCACTGTGCTGTGTGGCAGGTAGAAGATGAGAGACGGAATGTCTTGGTGAGCAGTTGGGAACATACAGCTTGAGAAAGAAGGGAGAGCCTGCTGAAAGACACAGCCCTGCCTGGGTCTGCTCAAAAGTGCTGTGTTTCTTAGAGGACTCCAGAAAAGCACTGAGATGGCAGACACTGATGCTTTGGCAAGGACTTCACTGAAAGGATTCAGTAGGCAGCTAGAGGGTTGTCTCTTAAAGCTTTTTTTTTTTTTTTTCCCCACCTGTTAGCTGCTTTTGGTTTCTTCATTTAAGAGGTGAATTGTTTTGATATCCCAGAATCATAGAATTCTGGGCGTTGGAAGGGACCTCTAGAGATCATCGAGTCTAAGCCCCCTGCCAGAGCTGGATCACTTAGGGCATGTTACTCAGGAATGCATCCAGATGATTTTGAAAGTCTCTAGAGAAGGTGACTCCACAACCTCTCTGGGCATCTTGTTCCAGTGCTCTGTCATCCTCAGAGTGAAAACATATCTTGACATAAAGTAAGGGTGTGTTTCTTAGAAGTTTCAGTTTAGTTTTAGAGCTTTACCTGTCATTTGGAAGCAACAAGTTAATAAGCAGAGCAGCGGCAGCAGCCACTTCTGCACTCCAGTAATAAGGTGGCATGGCCTGCAGTGTCCTATCTTCAGACAGTGTCTGCAACAGTAGTCATCTGAATTGCTGCAGCTTAGACTGTATGTTCACCTATTGAGAGGATTTATGCTGTCAATAGGAGGCTGTTATTATTTGTTCTGTTGCTTTTTTTTGCATTGCAAATGAAACTTGTGAATTTTGGGGTCTTCTGTATGCTGAAATGTATTTAGTCAAGCACAGCATCAAAAAGAAAAAAAATAGATGAAGAGAAGATCTCAAAACTATTCATTTTCTACACTGAAATGGACTAAATTAGTCATATCATCTGCTAGCATAATTCTAGAAACAATCCTTCTGACATAAAGAATAATTAATCACAGATTATGTGCTACTTGCAGATACAATGATGAAAGAAAAAAGGTGACATTACTACACTAAGAAGTACAGGGATATTCCAACTCACAAACATTTGTAGTGTCTAACAGGCACAACTTTATGATATCCAGTGAACAGTAGTTAAGTCATACATAAGGAAAAACTCATCCATCTCTGAAAATTAAGATTATAAAACCTGATTTCCACAACAAATTGGTGAAAAAATGACTAAGCTATTTCACAAATATAGCTCCAGCATAAACTCTTTGATGGAACTTTTATAAATTACTAAGAGTTATATACAATTTCAAACAAAGGTTTACTGTATTGTTTTGCATGACATTTATTTTCACCTGCAGATTATTTTTTCTGTATAAATTATTTCAGAGGAGACAACTAATAAAATATTTGGTCATAAATATAATCTTAGGATTTTAATCCCTTTCCTAACACAAAAGCTTACAGTTGGTTGCTCTTGTTTACTTAAAATTGGTTAAATTGTTCACGTTGAATTAAAATTAATAAAATTTTAAACTAATGAGAAATTCTGGCTGTGAAATTTCTAGTAATTACAAAGGTATTTTTTTAGTTACTCTGATTTTTCCTTAGGGAGTGTTCATCAAGATATATGATACTGTTAAGAAATTAATTCCATTTTATTTTTTCTGTAAAAGTCTACAAAGAATTTCTCTGTTTTTTTTTCCTCAACAAAGACAATCTTGTAGTGGCAGCACTATTTGAGAAACACTATATTAAGCTGCTAACAATATGATATGTAAGTGATCTAGTCCAAAAAACTAAAATGTTTGCTGAAATTTGTAAGAAAAGATGAGCATCTTGTAACATGAATGTGAAATTCTAAAAAGCAGGGAAATCTCTTTATTTGATTGGCATGATTGGTTGTAAAACTACATGTGGCATATTTAAGAAGAATGTTAAAATTTTCAGGAAAGGCAATAATTTTGTGTTTGATATGTATGTATTTGTTCCAGACTCCTCTTAAAGTTAGTGAATATTAAAAGTTCCACTTCTGGCACTTAAGCCATCTCATATTTTGACTTTGAGCAAGGTTAAGTACATGTTTTTATTTTGTCTGTACATTGCTGGAATGTACAGGCATTTCTTTCCAGCACTGGAACAGCCTTCCCAGGGAGGGGGTTGAGTCACCATTCCTGGAGGTATTTAAGAAACGGGTAGACCTGGTGCTTCAGGACATGCTCTAGTGGCAGGCATGTAGGGTGTTATTTTGTGTTTTTGAAGTTGTGTTTGATCAGGGTATTTAGGTGGTTTTTTGCTATGGGTATGGTTGGACTCGGTGATCTAGGAGGTCCTTTCCAACCATGAATATTCTGCGATTCCCCTGGGCCTGAATAATAAATTAATGAAGTGTATATCTGAGGTGCAATAATCAGCTTGTGCTGACACAATCAAGACATTGTGTGAGGTCTGTATCAAGACTGGAATACTTTTTTGGGTCACTGTAAAGAGAAGCAAAGAGTAGAAGGCATGAAACTAGCAATCAAAACAAATAAAAATGTACTTTTGACCATTCTTAAGCTTAAATTCTGATCTGTTCCTGAGCAACAAGAGAGCCAAACATTTAAACTAGAAAAACACATTTGCTATTACAGAATAATTAATTGATAGGTTATTAAAAAATATAGTTCTTTTGCCTATTTTATAAAACTGCAGGATGCAAAGGCCAAGGAAACAGTAAATAGGAGAAGCTTAACTTTTCATTAAAATGACTGTTTAAAAGTAGATCTTGTTGATGAATATTGCCATGGTTTGTGTTTCATCTCAGAAAAAAAGAGAATCACTGACAATGACCAACATTTATTCAAGATGAGGAGTTAGAAACTGCATTACATCTTTCTTAGTCTTGATATGATGTAATGGATTTCCTTATAAATTATAGTAATAAATTGAGCAGTGAATGGAATAATATTTAAGATAATCTATGAAGTCATATTTAGTAGATCCCATGTTTAGTTATCTTTATTAAATCTACTGCTGTCTGAACCATTCATGTTACATTTCACTCAGACAGCAAACCAGAACCTGACTGGGTTGTTCTCACCTGTATTTAGTTATCTGAAAATGTGCTATTTACTTGAAGGTGGCCATATAGGTCTCTTGTAGTTAATGAAAGAGACAAATAGCTTAATTTGTGGATTAACTTCAATAATCAGAGATGGTTTAGACTGTGGAGACTTTGTCCTTGGAGGTTCACTCTCCTCTCATGATGAAGAGGAACACTTATGGTGAATTTGTAGCAATATCTTAACTTTCAGATGCTTAAGTGAAATGAATTCCACTTTGTATATGCAGAATCTGCTCTCCGCTTTCTATGAGGAAAGCACAACTTCACAGAAGATGTCTCCTACTATTAGCATCTTTTTGCATCCTGAAATCAAGTCTTCAATAATTATTATTCTGTGACTGACATGCTGAAACTTCATTTTTGTTTGTCACTAGCTGAATTAACTGAATAAAGAATTATAAAATAATTTTACTTAAAAGGTCCATGGCAGGCCACATCAATTTACTATTTATTAGTGGAAAATAATAAAGAATACTTGATTTTTTTACTTGAGTTATTTTACAGTCACAAGTGAGTTGTTACAATTGCCTGTGTAAGTTCCATTTAACTACCAATCTGTCAACAGACAAAAATATTTCTATAGCATCCTATGTTCTGTAAGCCTAAAATCACTTACAGATAGAAACTTATTAGCATGTGAAAGTAATGCCATTTAATCTGGTATCACCTTTCATTCCCTTCCTTCCCATGTAAACTTGAGTATTTCTGTTTCTTGGTACCATTTTGCCATTTTCTGTTTGTGACATATGCTTTGCTATTTTGAGTAGTCTATGAAAAAATTATTAATCTTGTGAACACCAGCTTTTAAAAGTAATAAAAAGATCAAAAATAATTACTGTAAAATATTGGTAAGAGGGAGCTCCTGAAGTGGGAAAACGATGTCATTACTCAGAGTAATCTACTGAAACACAGAATTTGCAGAAGAATGTTGCAAGACTTCGAGCAATGTAGTTGGACAGAGCTCTCCTATGTGGTGATACTAATAAACTAACTTTTGTAGGTTTTATTAGTATTCATTTACAGTCTTCTGTCTTTTGAGGATTACTGCCTCCTGATCAGAGTGGCACCTAGCGATGAGTCAATCATAGTTCAGTTTGCTGGATTGCAGTGTGTCTGTCATGTTGTGTAATAGTTAAGAAAAAGAAACAAGTTGGATTACTTTAATAATCATAGAGTATAACCCTAATTAAGCTAAGTAAAACTCCATTTCTATTATATGTAGACCAGAAAAGTACTGCAAATAAATAGTCCTGGATAGAAACAAATGTTATGTTGAGCCATTTGAGTATTGTCTGAATTGTCATTTTGATTTTCAAGCTTTATCTGTCAGACTGGGTTAAATCTCGTTCATTCAAATGAATTGGAATTGATGCCAGAAAATGCAAAGAAATACATTTTCCCTCAGGGAATTTATTGTTTTATCATTTTAGGCAGGAAGCCAAATTGCCAGGTCTGAGCAAGCAGCAAATGATGCATATGGAGGCTGGAGGACAGGCATAGCCTGGACAGGTTCCACAAGGCCATTCTGCCAATTTAGGCCCATGGCACTCCAAGGCTACTCAGATGGGGACAAACTTAAGAGTTAATTGTGAAGAGCTTCTACATTTGGTCATCTGAATAGCACTGCAATGGCTGTATTGAATAGACAGCTGCAGTAGCTGCAGTAGGGTCTTAGACACCCGAAGTTAGGTATTTTGATGTATAAAGAGGTACCAGCTGCTAATGTTAGGTTAATAGCACATTCACTGGAATTCATAAATAAATTTTATTTATTTTTTACATTTTCTGTATCATTGCAAAGTTTACAAAATATGGACCTATATATGTATTCGCTCACAGCTGGTATTCTCTCACAACTCACTGGAATTCAAGTTATTTAGTACTTCAGGAAAAGTAACAAATTTTTTGAGACTTGTTAGTGAAAAATCACAGTGGAAAACAATGTTGTTTATGCTTGTGGGGTTACAGGTGTGGCAAAAGTGCTATAGGTTTCTGCTACCATCAATTTCTTTTAATTTAGATGGTGTTCAGTCATATTTTCCCAGTCCCTCTTTGTTCAGTGCATATTTGGAGGCATGATTCTTCCCTTCAGAAGCCTTGATGATAAGAGCATACTAATGTTTGCGCAATGCCTATGTGATGAGAACAGATATGCAGATCTGAAAGTTATGTTATCCGAGGACTGTCTGGAAATGTGATGCAAATTGCCAAACTTTATAACTTATTGTTAGTATACACTTATTATGTGTACAAAACCTAAATTTGATAAAACATATTTTGTATGCAATTCCAATTCAGCTGAACTAGAAATAATATTAAAGCAGTAGCTGAAATGGGTGTGGTTTTCTGTTACTTAATCCAAAGATATTTCTTCATGTAATTTAAACAAGTGTAATGTCTTGTAGAACAATAAGGGATTTTTTCAACGCGGTAGTTATATCAGAATTATAGTTATTATTCATATAGTCTGTGCCATTGATATGTAATTTATGTTTGGTCTCTTCATGTTTTCCAGGTCTCCCAACAAGGACATGGCTTCAAATGAAAGAGAGATTGTGGTTTGGGTTTGCCAGGAAGAGAAGATTGTATGTGGCCTGACAAAGCGCACAACTTGCGCAGAAGTGATTCAAGCACTTCTTGAGGAACATCAGGCAACATTTGGAGATAAAAAGGTCCTTTTTGGAAAACCTAGTGATTACTGCATTGTAGAAAAATGGAGAGGCTCTGAGCGAGTACTTCCTCCCTTGACAAAGATTCTGAGACTTTGGAAGGCTTGGGGAGAAGAGCAGTCTAATTTGCATTTTGTGTTGGTAAAGTCAGATGCTTTCCTCTCATTTCCACTGTGGAAGACAGCTGAAGCTAGGGTAGTACAAAATGTAGAAAAACAGTGGGAGCTCAGCCCAGCAAATTACATGAAGATGTTGCCAATAGACAAGCAAAAGAAAATTGTGAGGAAGACTTTCCGGAAACTGGCCAAGCTTAAACAGGACAGCGTTCAGCAAGAGAGAGATAATATGGAGACACTGATTCATCTGATCATTTCTCAAGATCATACTATTCATCAACAAGTCCTTAGAATGAAGGAACTAGATATGGAAATTGAAAAATGTGAAGCAAAATTCCATCTAGATCGTGTGGCCAATGATGGAGAAAATTATGTGCAGGACTCCTACTTAATGATCAATCCAAATGAGGCTGAGCAGCAAGGGAGTATGCCTGATGATCAAAAAGATATGCATGACTATTTGAGCAAAAGCGAGGGAATTTTGCAGGTTGAAGAGAGACTGAAACATCACAAACAATTAATAGAAAAGCTGTGTGCTGAAATTGAAAGAGAGGTACATGGTATATGCACAGAAAAAAATGGAGATGATGTTCGCACAGAAGGAGCTGCTAATACTAAACTGGAAAACACAAACTTGGAAAGCATAAAATATGAACTGGAAAAAAGTATGAATGATGGTCTAAGAATCAGCTCATACCTGAGCTGCATTCAGAAAGAACTGACATACAGGGACTCACTGCTTCAAAAGAAGGAAAAAGAATATGAACTTCTTACAGAAGAATTTAATTTACTACATGTTAAAGACAACACTGAAACTAGGCTTCCATCAAATGAAGAGTCATCCAAGGGCGGTGGTATCTCCAGTAGCAGCACTGCCGTTCCTGACTTTGTTCATAGAGTAACTAATCTGGACATAAATGATACAGACTCTGACACTGGAATCAGCTCTACACACAGTCAGGACTCTGAAATAACTTCAGGGGACATGGTACTGTTGTCAACATAGTTGAAAACAATCATGCAATTATGAGAAGTCATATTCTGGAGGATATTTATAAGAATTAGCAAACCTTGTCTTGAGAATTCAGCCCTTCAAGTTGTTAAAACTGTGGCTCCTCTTTAGCAAAGTAAACAATGTCTATTTATGTGCTTAATAGTATACTTGTGCTTAAATGCATTGGCAGTCTCATGGGTTACCTGCTAATTGGTGTAAGGTTGTTGGCTTTGCTAAATCAGCACAGACTGGTTAAACCTTGTAATACTGATACTCATTGAAACAGGAGCAATCTGACTGTCTTGGACCAAAAGTCTGGAGATTTTATATCCCCTAATCCTTGGGTCCACTTCTGCATCTCTCTATCTATTTAGGAATGTGAATTAGAGATTAGACCAAACTAGACAGAGAGCTTGATTTTCCACTCTGTTACATTAGCTTTAATCAGCTGGAGTTTCTCTGCCATGAAGCTGCTGTAAAAGAATATATAATCAAGCATATAATCTGTTAAAAAATAGTGTTTATGATATTGTAGGACAAAAAAAAAAAGCAGTTGCATTTATGCTGTATATTTAGTTTTCAGTTATCAGGATAATATTCTCAGAAACACCTAAGTTCCATTTTAAAAATTATCATACACAGATAGGATTTTAATTTCCATTCTCTTTCAGGAGTGTTTAACTGCTTCTAAGACACTTAAACCCCCTGCTTATCTGCTGTTACCCTGTAGTTGCTCCAGTGATTCTTAAATACACATAGTTCCTGCCAGCGGGCATGTCAGAACTGCTTACGCCCTGCTTGTGTGAGACACTTAAATCCCAAACTCACACCTAGCCCCAAGGGCGTTTTCAGCCAGCCTTTCTCCTGCCTATCTCACCAGTCAGATCCAATGTATTAGACCTCCTCAGATCATGACTACCAAATAAAACACAACAGAAGGGACAGGCAAGAACCAGACATTTTTGGCTCTGACTAGACACTGTTTCCCAATAGCCAGGCAGTTACCATTTTCACATAGCAGGTAGGATGTCAAGTCCTGTCTCATGCTGGTTTGGAGTAGGAACATGGAACTGTAAACCCTGCTTCCTTGTTGAGGACTTTAGAATACAGCTAAAGCAATCCATTTTATATAGCTAATTAAATATTGAGCTCCAGGAAAAAAAAAAAAAGAATGAGGATCTTGAGAATTTTACAACTATGTAATAAAGTTAAATTATTTCATTTAGGATGTAGTAGTTGATCTCAAATCCTTCTCCAGCACCTTGCTGTGAAACTGAAGTGAAGATGTATAACTGAGATGTTCTCCTCATTTACTGAACAAGATTTCTGACTGAGCTAGAGACAGAGAGTACCTGAGTAATTTATGGGTTGCCATGTTTATATTTTCCAGATAAATCTGTTTAACACTTTTGATTAAATGAATTGAATGGAGAAATAGTGACAGTGTTTCTAAACATAGTTGAGCTCCAGCAAAATTCACACAGATCCTGGAGTTAAAAGCCTACAAAATTAATGAACAGACAGTACCTAGAAAGTATAAAAGTAAAATACTTTCAGATACACTGCTTTCCCTTTATGCATTTTATTTCTTTTAAATGCCTGTCATCCTTTTTCTAAAATTATGAAAGTGCTAAGACTACTGGTTAGCATATATTTGACACAGAAAAAAAAAACAAAAACCTTTTCTGAAAAGGCAATTTTTGTGCATTTTTTTAAAGTTTTTTAAATCCTAGATACTATAAATAGTTTGTTCCAGGAAAGTGTGCTAGTTGTTTTAATATATTTTGTGTTGTGTTTTTCATACAATGTTATTTGAATACTTCCATAAAAATGTCATACTTAGACTCATCAGCTCCTGATGGAAACACAAATATGTATCAAATATATTATCTTATCTTTGTAATAATTTATTAACACAGCTCAGCATCTTTTGAACTCTGGTATCACTGACAAATAGTAAATGCAGAGAACTGAATGTTGAGAGTAGGCAGAATGTATTCTAGGAGTTTTTGTGAATTTAACTAACAGTTATTTCTAATGAGTCATTTTTTATGTAAATACTTAGGGGATAAAGAATTCATACAGAATAATATTCAGAGCTGTGCAAGCTAGTACAAGACCCATGGGAGAACTGATTTCCATTCATACTGTATTGGATTTATTTCCCTCATAGGGAACTTGTACTGGTTCTCAGAACTGATCTTTATCCACACTGTGTGGTTGATTGTACATCCCCTGCAACACGTAGATCTTCAGAGGATTACTCTGTTTTAAGAAGAAAATAGGAAATATGTTGGGAGAGAGTATTTCTTAAAAAATAAAATAATATTAAAAAACAGTTTTTTGAAGCTTATATTGTAGTTTTGAATACTTTGATATCTCAAACAAAATTGTTTCTTTCAGAATTTAGATTAATGTACAAGATGATTAAAGACTGTGTGTGCTCTTTGCTGTTTCTCTGCCTCTGCACTTGTCATGTAGTAGTTCGACCTGGTTTTAGGATGCTATAGTACGCTGTGTGAACCCTTATGCTCCTTATTTACCTATTCTTTCTTTCTCTCAAGTATCTATGATTTTTTTTTTTTCAATCCCCATAAGGAAATGCACAAGTAAACACTTTGGCTCATTTCCTGTCATTCTCTTTAGGCCAGTTCCCTTTCCATCTTCACTTTTTTTTTTTTAATAAAATTTTCACATTCTGTGTTATACTTACTGACAAAGAGGGAAAAAAAAAAGTCCTGCATGAGAGGAGAGAAAAATTCTACCAAGGGAGAACAAATACAAAATATGAAAGTGAAATGAAAGAAAATTCGGTCCCTTACACTCATCTGTACAAGGAGTTTTTGATAGAAAGATAGTAATTCCTTCAGAGTGAGAGAAATACTGTGGTGAGCAGGTGCCAGACTCAGCCTGTACCCTATTTGCTTTGGGGTGAGATAGCTTAGTCTCCTATAGGAATCTAGGCAGAGATCTTCAGTGACTGGAGTAACTCTTCCCCCTGTTATCCTGGGAAAAACAGTAGTGAAACAAATGAACTTGCCTAATTCGAAGTTCTTTGGATCCTACATACTTAAATAGTTTCACATATATGTTTACAACCAATATAGATTCAGCAACTGCCAGGGAACACAGTATATACCCCAATCTCATGTTTCTGCCTGACTTTATTATGTACTTTTACAAATTTGATGAAAGTAGATGAGTCAATTTAATTACCTGCTTCAGTTCCCTGATGACTCTTTCAAATATAAAACATAATTATAATTTGGTTGTATATAAATTTACAGTATTTACCATCCATTTATGTTCTTAAAAATTATGATGTAATTACAAAATTACTACTTTCTTTGTTTTCCCCCCTGCAAACTGAGCAATACCCAAGAACTTTTATCACTTCGAACTTTAACACTTCAAAATCTGCTTTCAGATTGTGCATTTGAGGATCGTTCTACTGTCTGTCTTGTGCTCCATCCATCTATACATATTGCTAACACATGGTATTTGATTATGTGATACTGACAGTTTGAAATTCACATAGATGAGAGCTTCAACCTGCAGCTTTAGGCTGCTAAGTTTAGCAGGCTTTACATTTCTCTACATGCCCAGAATCATCATTTGTTAATTTCTGCATATTTCCAACTGTGTAATGACATAAATAAATGTAATGTAGGAATCTTTATTACAAAACCATGTAATTTCTATTTCTGATTGCCTAATTGTGCTCATCATTTTGGATGAAGAATTAGATCCATGCACCTAATTCAGTGAAGTACTGATATATCTAACATTAACCAAATAGTAATTTGAATGATTTTATGTGTGATTTTAATGTGTTTGTGTGGCAAGGTTTTAGTAGCAGGGAGGGTTATAGGTGTGGCTTCTGTGAGAAACTACCAGAAGCTTCCCCTATGTCTGACAGAGCCAGTGCCAGCTGGATCCAAAATAGGCCTGTCCCTGGTGAAGGCCAAGCCCATCAGTGACAGTGGTAGTACCTCTGTGATAACATGTATAAGAAGGGGGGAGGGGAGGGGGAAGTCCTGTGCAACACTAACTGAAGCCAGCGAGAGAAGTGAGAATACGCAAAACAACTCTGCAGACACCAAGGTCAGTGAAGAAAGAGGGGGAGGAGGTGCTTCAGGTGCCAGAGCAGAGATTCCTCTGCAGCCTGTGGTCAAGACCACGATGTGGCAAGTTGTCCCTCTGCAGCCTGTGGAGATCCATGGTAGTGCAGATCCACCTGCACCCCATGGAGGACCCCCACAACAAAGCAGGTGGATGCCCAAAGGAGGCTGTGACCCTGTGTGGGAAGCCCTTGCTGAAGCAGAATCCTGGCACGACCTGTGGACCCATGAAGAAAGGACCCTATACTAGAGCAGGTTTGCTGATAGGACTGTGACTATCCCTTGTCCTATCACTGGATGTCACTGAGAAGAACCTGGCTCCATCCTCCTGACACTCGCCCTTTACATTTGCAGTAAGAACTGTTGACTGTGCTAGTTTTGTCAGCTGAGTCCCACATAAGGGTGGGAAAATGTAGTCTTTGTGTATTTAAACACAGGTCTTTTGCTTATGCAATGACTCCATGCATATTTCACTTGACTGGCCTGTTGGTTGAGATATTAATTCACCTGAATATTTGAAAACTTAACTTGTGATATTCACTGACATCCATTTTTCAGGAAATAATATTTCTCTATGGGGAGAGAGAAATTATTTTCTGAAGAACAATGCAGGGATCCCCTTTCTAAGATCCAGTTAAGATAGAGTGAAAAACCCAGCTGGTACAAAACGTTCACTGTCATCTGGAAGTTCAATTTAATCCTACAAAATATCGAGATTGGATAGATATATAATATTAACTATGAAGGAAGTCATGCAGTTACTTGCTGTGATAAAAAATGCGTGGTGTTCCACAATGCAAAACATTAGAGGAATATACAAGATATAAAAGTACCTGAGCACCTTACCAGTGCATTCCTGAGAATACTAAATGTCAGCAACTCTGTTACAGATTATAGGGGGAAGCAGAGAGATATTTGCATGAGGAAGTAGTTGTTAATTTCTTTCTGTCTGCCTTCAGAGTTTTCACTAGGCACAGAGAGGGACCTTTTGATTTAGAGAGATTTTGTAATTCATGACCTAGAAGCAGCACAGACTCCTTTTGTATTAGACTATAGTGACAGAAAATATACAGTGTTCATGGCAATTGCCAGTCTTATGTATTTGCAACTCCATGCAACTTCTCTCATGTTCATATCTGCACTTTTCTTGAGTTATTCAGTGGTTAGATCAGATTTTATTCAGAATTTTATCAAACAAATATTGTGCTCTTTTATGTTCATTCCTATTTGGTTTACAGAATCACAGAGTGGTTTGGGTTAGAAGGGACCTTTCAAGGTCACTTAGTCCAACCCCCCCCCTGCAGGGAGCATCTGTGACTAGAGCAGGTTGCTCAGAGCCCTGGCCAACCTCACCTGGAATAGTTCCAGGGATGGAGCATCTACCACCTTGCTAGGCAGCTGGGCCAGGGTCTCACAACCCTCATTGAGGGTGTTTCTCGTCTAAACCCTTCTCTCTAATCTAAATCTCCCTCTTTTGTTTAAAAGCATCACCCCTTGTCTTATCACAACAGGCCCTGCTAAAAAGTCTGTCCCCATCTTTCTGACAAGCCCCTTTAAGTACTGAAAGGCCATAATGAGGTCTCTCTAGACCATGTCAATAAGCGCCACATCCAGTCTTTCCTTAAACACCTCCAGGGATGGCAACTCCACCACCTCCCTAAGCAGTCTATCATCAGCTATATTTCAAGTTTTTATTTCTAAATGGATGTATTTGTTTTAAAATACAGATTAAGTAGCTACTGCCTCATATTTTACTTTGCTTAAATATTCATAAAACCGATATACATACTTCCTTAAGGAAAAGGGTTACTGCTTAAATATCAGTTCACCAAGTTGATTAGCCTCTTAATAGTTTGCATATAGTAAATTGCCCTTACTTTTGCTCTTCATATACTAAAAAAAATAGAGAGGATCAGAAGATGCTTTTACATAACACAGGAATGTCTTGATTAAAATATCTCCTACATTATTTATAATTGCCCTGAATTCTGACAACAGAGGAGTTACATGAAAAAAAAATCTGAACTAGTTTTTCTTTTCTGGTATTTTCATGTCAAACAGGGCCAAGTCAATCATAAACCCAGGAGACTGTATTGCACAGTCACACATTTCTGGAATAATAGATTAGCATAATAACATTAACTAATGTTCACTAAGCTGTTCTGGTATGCTTAAAGCTTGGAATAGTTGTTATGAAACTTTTACTGATGATGACCCCAAGTGCCATAGTCTTCCTCTTAACACTTACCATATTCAGGATTGCTTATTTTTGCCATCTAGATGATTATTTTGCTATGTAAACATTTTTGTTCTGTAAATTTGAACCCTCCTTTTCTTTGGGAAGGCCCTTGTGTTAACAAGCAGATCTTCAGTTGTCTTTCATTTCTCTTTTTTGCAGAAGTGGAATGGTATAAAAAAAAATTTAACTCAAGTGCTTTAAAAAAAAAATTTTACCGTTCCTTTCTGTACAGATTAGTCACTACTGTACTATTCCTGCTGTCAATGTTCTTTTCCAAGACATATTTCATATATTTGGTTTTGATGTCTAAAATTACAGGCTGAGAGTAGTTGTAGTTAAGTCAATATTTGAGCTATGCAACATAGGCATTTAGAGAAAGGCCAAGTCCTGTACTTGTGTAACTGTTTCATTGCTGTAAAATTCCATGAGATTCAGGAAAGAGAAATTGTTTATACATGACTATGGAGTGGAAGCAGAGCCATCTCACAGCATCTGCTGTAACACACATGTTCTACCACTGCATCTTGGTGTAGATATCAAGAGAACGCTTTATTTCTTTAATTTTGTGATTGTGAGATGAGAACTTTCTGCTCTAGCTTTGCAGAAGACTGCCTGAAAAGTGATCCACAAGTAAATTTTGCTCAAACAGAAGAAGAGAGATCAAAATGAACAATTTTTTATGATCTTTAAGCTGAATGCAGGGTCAGGAGTTCTTGATAATGTCTTTGACTACTTGGGTTGGTAAAACTGTAATTTTAAGATACAGATTTGCTTCAAAAAATTATTCACACTTGAATTTACTGAATCACAACAGAACCTCAAAGTAATATGTAAGAAAAACATCCAGCAAAGTAATCCGGCATCTAAGAAATTGTTTTGATTCTATCATTGGCCTCTCCTCTAAACTGTACACAAAACTATAGGATTTTCCTCAGAAATACATTACACTGTTTCTTGCATTGAATGAGTGATACAGTAGTTGAAATTTATGCTGTAAGTAAACTCAGTGGAATAACACAAGGAAAGAATAATTTATTTTCTAAAAGTAGATTAATATCCTTATATTTCTGCATAAAAGTACTACAGTTTGCGGTGATTCCCAGTTGATTTTACAGTGTTTTATAGCATTCTCTATATGACTTCCTTTTTCTTTTTTAAACATAGTGTGATTTTTCTATACACTACTGGATTAACTAATCTTTTATGTTGCTAAGTAATAATCTTAGAGTTTGTATCTATACTATTGTAATTAACATTTGCTTTTCCTTTTTTAATTTAGACTTTGACTCTCCCCAAATAGCATTTTGACTCATAATTGGTGCAGACAGCTTTAGATGCTTCAGTTTGTTAGAGCAGCTACTATATTATTGAGATAGACTTTCAGTCAGTGCTTTTAAAAATGTGTTTATAAGGCTAATAAATGATTTTACAAATTACAGTATAGATTGACATCAAGAATGGAAATTCACCAACATATAAAAAGCATAAGGAAACTCTGTAGAGTTTCATTGTGAGAGAGGTTTGTTGTTTGGTTGTTTCTTTGTTTTTGTTTGTTTGGTTTGTTTCACTGTTTTGTTGTTTGGTTGGGGGGGGGGGGTTTAAGTCAAAAGTGTATGGAAATACACTGGGAATGGACTTGTTACAACTTATGCATTTGTATTTATCTTCCTCCAACTTCAAGTGTCCCTGTTACAGCACTAGTATTTCTGGCATTCACTGTGCTGATCTTCTCTTACTCTGATACTCTCTTACTCTGTGATCCCATGTGCCTGATGCCATCAAGCAGGCTTAGATATGACTAGTGGCATCTGGTAGTTTAAGTCCTGGTGTGATTTATGCAGAAGTGGGTAAGTTTATGCTTGGCAGATGTTCGCCTCACAAGGCACAATTCTGAGTCTCACAACTGAATCGTGCTACCATAGTTTTTCTCCTAACACATAATCTTATATGAGTGAAAAGCACCATCATCACACAATACAGTGTCTGTTACATCCCATCATGTACCACGTAATTCCTATCTTCTTTCTGTGTCCTGGGACAGCTTTTGTGAGACCTGAGAGAGGAATGAATTTAAGTGTGGTTTAGCATGAAATAGGATAAAAGTAAAGTAAGGGTTGAACTGGAGCCAACCATAATGTAAAACCCGTAAAGCATAGTTATAAAAGGCCAGCAGAGCAAGGACATATGCACAGATATAAAGCAAAATATTTTGTCCTGTGTTGTGGCTGTGACAAACTCGCAGGCCATACCCACCTGTATCATATGGCAGCCCTGTATTTATTTCTGGTTCAAATGAAAATAAGAAACAACTGTTCTTCAGTGATAGTAATCATCCATTGCCAAGGAAGAAGGAAATTCATCTCCAGGATTCCTTAAATTGAGACAGGATGTTTTTATGCTCTAGTAAACCACAAGTTATTGGGCTTGACAGTATTCACTTACATTTGAGGGAAGACGATATGTTCCACTACAAGAATTATTGGTGAAGTTTTATGGCCTATGTTAGGCAAAGATCAAGCCAGATGATCCTTATGTGTTAAAATCTGCCTTTAAAATTTACAGCTGCTCAAAATGAAAACCTTGACAGAAAATGATGAAAGTGAAGGGCTGAAACACTGTCTGAGAAGTTTTCCTTATAATAAAGCAACATGGTTTCCAGAATTGGCAAAGCTGCTTGTTATGGAATTCTTATGTCCCTAGACTTGTTTGTAGTCACAAACTAACTTTTCAGTTACACACAAAATTTCATACACACAAAATAAAAGACAAACCTTGAGTTCTATACTACAATCATCTGGCAGCTGAAAGAACTATTGCCTACACATCCACAGTGTTCATCTCTCATGTCATAACATTTGACACGAGAATCACCTGCTCATGCAATGACTGTCTAAGCAGAAAAGGAAACAGAGTCTTTTTACATGTGAGAAACTAGACTCAGAATGACTTAGTTACTCAAAGTTGTGAAGATTCTGTCAGAGACAGGGAATAAATAGAATTAGATGTGGATATATCATGCTAAGACTTTCCTTCCTATTTAGTTTCTGCCATCCTGTTTCACATCATGGAGCATTTTACTGGAGGAAAAGAAGAAGAAAGATCCTGAGGAACTAGACTGACAAAGCGTTGGCACGCAGTAAATCCTACTTCCTCCTGCTGAAACTGTGATGCAGTGCCTGAGAGCAGGTGAAAAGAAGATGGGTAGAATGGATGAATACAAAGGGAAAATAATTTGCCATATAAAATAAAAGAGGGGAAGCAAGTTCTGACTCTTTTCTTCATTGATTCAAAAGATGGAAAAGGGAAATACCATAGCCCAAAGGTATTTCTGTCTTCTGCTTTAGCTTTTAACTGTATGCCATGTCTCTTTTAGGATGAATTGTAAATGTACAAACTAATTCAACTTTAATTCTTATTTTTCCATTCACTATTCCAATTAAGGCTTGGAATAGTTCTACTGCATTTGAGTGTATGGTGTAAAATTTTAAAACTGTATCTTGGTCTTATTTTATTAGAATTAAAATCTGATCTGGTTTAGGGGGTTAAAACTTTCTGTCATGTAATCACATTCAAGTTGCTTTAACCTATTCCTGTAAGACTATATCTGCAAATATGACTTCTGATTTTTTTTTTTCCTATATATATCCACTGTAAAGCATGAAGCACACAAAGAGAAGTGTCATAATTGTGTTAGGCTAGCACTGCCAGTTACATAGTCAGTAAATTCTGAGACTTTGTAAGATTCAAGAATAAGAGGTATATTGTATGTACTTGTGTCCTGGTTCGAGTGAAAACAGAACAAATTCTTTTCAGTGATTTTACTTTTCATCTCAGTTCTTCTAACTAACTGCACTTTCTGAAGTCAGCAGCCTGTTTTCACAGGCAGTGTCTGCTGCTAGCAGTGATAACACCCCATGGTTAGAGTTACTACCAAGGAGTGGTGTGCAGACCAAGGCCACTGCCGGACCTTGTGTACCACATTGGGGGGTGCAGGAAAGTGAAAGGCCGCACCTGCAGGGAGGAGCGGACAGGGCAGGGGACCCCAAACTGACCAACGAGGCATTCCATCCCATATACATCATATTCAGTATAAAGCAGAGGGATCCGAAGGGTCTATGGGGTTTTGTTTTGCTTGCTAGCTTGCTTGCTCGCTTGCCCTCTTTCTGGGGGCTCCTGGGCTCTTCTCCCCTCTTGGACTGCTT
>JAAGNO010000016.1:0-17760 GCA_033439905.1 Ceryle rudis
GGAGGGGACAGTCCCGCAGCTCCTCCACCAGACCCGCCTGTCGGGTTGGTGTCGCCCCCCGCCGCGGCACCCGCGGGCACCGCCGGCCGCCGCCAAACGGGTGGCGGCATCGAAGTTCCTGCCCGGGGACCGGGACGGGGCACGACCGAGACCGCTGCGCCGAAGGGCACGGCAAGGGGCGCTTAAGGACCGCGCCCGCCCGCTCCCCCTGCCCGCGCGGCCCACCGCCGGCCAGCGCTGCCACCCGCCCCAGGCATCCTGCCAGCCCGCCACTCCGCCCGTACCGGCCCCACCGCCCGGCGCTGTCGCTGGCCCCTTCGGCACGAGGTGTAACGGACGCGCACGAAGGTAGGCATCCGCCTTAACCGCGGCCAGACCTTACCGGCCGTGCTCGCCGCCCTCGCCCGCCTGGGCGCACGCCGCTCTGTGCCGGGCTCCCGCTGCCACACGCTGCCCTGCAGCCGGCATCACTGCTCCGCCCGCAGCCGCACCAGCCGCCGCGGCGCCCGGCAGCAGCGCCTGCCTCACGGGAGCGTAGCCCGGGCACCGGCAGGGCTCGCCCTCTCCGACTGACAGCTACCCGTAGCCAATCGCCTCCCAAGCAGCACTGAGGAGGCGGGCAGGTGTGACGGAAAGAGACCAATGGCAGCTCGCCCCTCAGGCGGTGCTGTTTCCGGGAGGGGGGAGCCGCGCCAGGCAGCGGAGGTCGCCGCGGGTGTGAAGTGGTGGGGTGCGCTTGCAGGGCCGGCGGCGGGGTGCGCGGATCGCCGTGTCACAGCTGGTCGGGCCCGAGCGGGGCTGGAGTGACGGCGGGGCCTCGGCCTCTCCGGGACTCGCTTCAGCCGCGCCAGTGGCTGCCAGCAGTGGTAACGCGTTCGGTGGGGCCGGTCTTGCCCTTCCTCAGCTGCTCTGGAAAACGGGAGTGGGGCTGAGGGGCCGGCCTTTCAGGTGGGAAACGTGCGTCGTCCGCCCCCCGCGTGCGCAGGAGCATCCGACTTCACGCCGGGGCGCTTTGTTTAAAAAAAAAAAAACCAAAAAAACCAAACAACAAATAAAAGGGATGCAGATATATCTTTTTCCATCGGAATCATGTTGGGCTGAAACCGTGTCCCCCGGCAACGTCCCCGCGGCTGCCGCCGACCTTGCCTTCGCCGCGGCAGGCAGGTGACCGCATCCCGAGCGGCTGCCGCTCTGCGGTGTGGCCGCGCTGGGCCGCCCCGCGCGGGGGCCTCTGCCCTCTGTCACCACGGCTGCGGTACGCGGTCAGGTTCATACCGAGTTGACGAGGCCTCGGAACTGGGTCTTGTCCCCCCGGCTGTGCCTGGCCTGCCGGCACCTGTGTTTTACTTGGTTTAGCTGTAGCAGCCGTTTCACTGGTGACCAGGTGTTTCTGACTAACTTTTGTTTACGAGGTATGACCATAGTTTTGCATTGCTGTTATTCTGTGTAGAAGGAGGTTTTTTGCACCTGACCACAGTGGAAGTCTACAGCCTGGTAGCGTAGCAGTGGCACTGGAGAAGTGAAGACCTGGGATGCACCTTAAAGGAGTATTGTCATAGGGTGATAAGGGAAGAGGCACAGGCTTCATACTGGAGACCTTATGGCTGTAAAAGCTTATCTGTGGTCAGTTAAAGAAATGCAGGACATCTAGAGCTGGACAAAACTGGTTTTGACGGTAGCAAAAAATACTATCTGACATCTAAAAGATAATATACATAGTAAATTCAGGTGTAGAATTGGAGCTGCAGAACAGTGAAGAAAGAGAAACGTAGAAAAGCATGCTAGAAGAGATAAAAGTTATCTCAAGTGGATCCTAGAGGAGAAAGAAGAAATCATAAACATGTATATTGTACTTCTCCTAGACAAGGTCTTCAAATGCTCACAAATCATAGTTGTCACCCACTCCTAACCTAGAATGAAACTGATCTGGGGATCCAGAGGAGCAGTGAAAGGTTGGATGTAGCAGCAGGAGAGGGGTACAACAACAACTTTAACTGCATTGTTGCCACTCTTTTTCTGTAACTAACAGTTATTAGATTCCTTAAGATTTCAGTTATATTAACAGTAAATGTCTCTTCCTTCTTTTTCAGTCTCATTCTCTAAAAAGCTAGGTGAATAGTATTTGAAAGCATTTCACAAAGATGTTTCACTGCTAGGTTCTTTTTGGTAGAGTTGGTCTACCTACTGTTTTGGCATTTGCTTGTCAAGAAAAGTCCCTTACCCAGTTTTGTACTTCATCCGCTGATTCGAAACAGTGTGGACGTTTATTAATTCCTAATGGCATGCCATAATATTTCATACCTTTTTAGAGATGTTTCTAAAATGAAGTAACTTATGGAGTTAATCTGGTCATAAGCAAATGTTTGTTAGGTCATCATGAAGGAATTTATTGTTAATACTAATATTGGATACTATTTAGGGGCAGAATCCTGTCTTCAGTTGTACCAGATGTACTGAGTTCAGAACTCCTACTACTCTTAAACAACCTTTTAATGCAAATTTTATTCTGGTGAGACTGATCCACAAGGCAGTAGATTTCTTTTCCTCCCACTCTTCAAGGATTTACCTGTTTGGGGTTTTTTTGGTGGCAATGATATATTTGAGTATACTGTTGTCTAGTGTGAACACTGAATACACCCACTTTTGTTTGTAAGGAAATAACAAGAAATGTTTTAATTGCTTATGGGTTTCGACAGTGTGCAATAACTCAGCCAGAGATGTATTTCTTATAGCAAATTGGTTTTATTAGTTCAGGAGACACTTCTTGAGAAAGTACATTGTTAATAGTAGTATTTTATACTTCTCAGAATGTATGAGATTTTTGGCTCTTTGTTAAAGCAGGAGATGTCTGGGTTTTTTTACCATTTAATGTCAGCCATATATTTGTCTTGGGAGGGGGAAACAAACAAACAAACAAAAAGCACCAAACCAACCAAACAAAACAACACAACCAACCAACAACAAAAATATTGCTGTTGACAGTTTGATAAATGTTGGAGAACTAACTAAAACATTTCACAGTTATAACTTTATAACTTCTGCATAGGAGGAAATATGAAAAATAATAATATATAAGTGAAGCTCTTTAATAGTAACTAGAACATAAATGTCATTACTTTTAATATTTTAACCTTTATCTAAAAATGTGAACAGAAATTCAGATATCTTGTCTGAACATTATTTTCATGTTAAAAGAGTAGCCTTTGAGATTCAATACACATTTTCATAGCATATACACAGCTTCATGTGTAAGGTAACTAAATCATTACTTGCCAGGAAAAACCTGCAGTTTAAGTGGAAAAAAAAAAATCTTAAATTTTTCAAACTGATGAAGTTCTCTAAACAGGACTTGTTCCATATAGAAAGACAATATACCACAAAACTGCTAAATATCCTGTTTGAGACAAAAACATCTCGGATGGAGACTTGTTATTACATAGAAACACTAAATAATTAGAAGAAGAAAATGTGCAAGAAAGAGAAAGCAGCACATCCAAAATATTGGCCTATTCATTAAAATGCTTTACAGTACCTGTAACTTTTTCTAAAATTTAGTAGAGCTCTTAGTACCTTAGTAAACTGAGGTTCTTTGTATCCCAGTAAAACTGCATAGATTAGTTTAGCCCACAAAACTGTAATTTAGCCTTCAGTCCCATAAGACTGAGGAGTTCGATAGTTCATTCTGAAAAACAATACAGTATTCTTGAGAAGTACTAACAGGATGTACAGGAGCTGAATTACTCTTCAGCCGGAGTCCATTCTGTCCTGGATCAACAGACTTTTAGGAGTGATGGAGGAAGTTGGGAATCACACCTCTAAAAATCATTGGTTTAGCTGTTAAACCTGCCAACAAGGTGTGAGCTGTTGTCTAAGTGCTGGTATTGGGGACGTCTACAGACAGTAGGAACTATGCTGAAATTCAACTCCAAAAAAGAAATCCAATTGATGTATTTTCTTTGGTCTTTAACCTCAAGTATTAATAGAGGTTCTGCTTTTTACTAACAATGTCTATGCTTTGAAATATTACTCCATCTCCATCCAGAAAGTCTTTCTGGCCCTAGGTGGCTCCCCAGTTACAGAAAGTTGTTTAGGCTCCCAGTTCTTACATGTTTCTTCATGTTCTGTTCATGACTGCATTAGGCATTTTACTTTTTCATCTCTGCTATCTTGTTATACATAAAAAGTTGAAAAGAATCACCTCACAGGGAGTAGATATTTTGCTAATGTAGGTAGCAGTAAGTGGAGTCTTAGTATTATGTTTTGATATTAACGGTGTATCCACCTTGAGACTGATTATACTGAACATCAAATCTTCAGATTTGCCATGCTTCAGCTAGTCTTTTCCACACTGCTTCATCTGTCATCTTTGTCTCTTATTGCCCTGCCGCCCCTTTTTATCTGATGAAAGCTCTACCTATAGACATACAGACATCGCATAGTTACCTGCTACTGTTTTCTGATGTGAGTTATATTTTAACTACTAGGAAAAATCTATACAGGCACTAAACAGGTGAGTCTATCCCAGTCCAGCCTTTGAAGAGGAATAACTGCAGTATGTGTTGATGTCCAGGAGGAGCACCAGAAAAAACAAAACCTTTTCCAGGATGGTGATAGGCTGACAAAACATGTGAGTTATAAAATACAGTGGATATTCCCTGCTGTGGTGGCTTGACCTTGGTCAGGTGCCAGATGTCCATCCAGTTGCTCTCTCCCCTGCCTCCTCAACAGGACAAGGAAGAAAATAAGATGGAGAAGCTTGAGGGTTGTGATAAAGGCAATTCAATAGGAAAAACAAAGCCCACATGTCTAAGCAAAATAAAAGAGGGAATTGGTTCACTATTTTCCATCAGCAGGCTATGTCCAGCCACCTCCTGGGAAGCAGGACCTCAGCACATGCAGTGATTGCTTCAGATGACAAACTTTGTAACCACAGATGTGTCCCCCCCCTCATTTTCCCTAGTTTTTATTGCTGAGCACAATGTCAGATGGCAGAGAATATCCCTTTAGTCAGATGGGGTCAGCTGTCCCAGCTGTATATTGGCAGTTAGTGTTAAAAGGCAAACAGTGTATTAATTGAGCCATTCTGTGCAACATAGTGTATCCGCATATCTTGTACATCAAAGTGTAAAATAATCTTTTAGAGAGAAACATTATTTCACTCTATCTTTTGGTATGGTTTAAATATTTAACTGATGCATAGATGTAGCACTGTCTTTACAGATTAGCGGAAGGAATATCTGATTTTTTTATTTTTAAATGCATTGCCATCTGCAAGTGTTATTCGGCCTCATTTGGTAACCCATTTGTAAATATTATGTAGATGTATGTTGCGCGACGCAAAACACAGTTATCAGTTAGGTGCTATATAGACAAGTAAGAAAATAAAGTTCTTGCTCCAGAGAGTTTGCTTGTGCGATGTCTTCTGGAAGTGCATTGTGATCTGATTTCACACTGCATGAAGAAGTATTTTCCTTCATTATTTCGTCTACCATAAATAGCTCTCTCAGCTGGACAGAGCTAATCTCCCCATTAACAAAGCAAGGCAACTTCCTTTGTGTGATGGGTAAGTCCTTCAAGATATTTGTTTATCTGAAGTGATCATTTGCAAGCACAACTTCCATTTATATAGTGTCCTTCATAGCAATGTCATTGTGAATGTAATGAATATACTTAGAAGTATTTAAAGGCTCCATAAATATATATTTCTTTGCAATTGCCTTTAATAGTGATGTAAGACAGGCATTTGTGTTGAAGAAGGGATGGGTGGTGGAGCATTTTTTCAGATCCTAGCAATTCTACTTTGCCTGAGTGACTAGGACATAGAAAGAATGTATTTTTTTTCCTCTATTGGTCCAGTATTTTCATCTTTATTTTTAATATATTTGAGATTTTATTGTTCCCCACCCTATATTTAATTTTGTGGTGGATCATCTGTTTTGACAAACATTTGAACTACTACCTAAGAAATTAATTATAAAAGAATTAATCCATTTCTCAACAGGGTTAACCAAGAGAAAAGAGCCTTCACATCACAGTCAGTGGCTGAATCCAGCTGTCAAAAATCAATGTCGTTCTGTTTGATTATGATTAATGTTCTCACTTATTTTATAATTTTGCATGCAAATTTCTTTGTAAGGCTCTTGCAGGATGATTTGGTAACTGCTATTCATAAACTAGAGAACTTAGTTCTGTGTCATCTCATAAAGATGTCATCAGATTTGCTTACCAGCAAGAGTATGTGGCCACTAGAGGGATGTGACTTGACACTTAATTTCATTTTCTTAAAGGACAGATCTGCCAGAATTCAGGTTTCACATACCCTGGTGCTAGCACTGCCAAGGTTGGAATTGTCTTCACTGGTACTATTTTATGATTGACACACCGGCCTGGTTCTGTCACCCTTATTTTCATTAAATAGCATCTTAAGGAAAATAGCTACATGATTCTGTAGTGGCATCCATGTAGATAAGAACGCAGACATCCTTCTGCCTGGTAAGGTGCTTGAGGACATTGCTGCCAAAATTTATTCAAAGTAAAGACAGAAGAACTACATTAGGAATATTTGGTTGCGTGCCTTTGCTTATCACCTGGAAGAAAAGGTTTTCCATAGGCGCGGCCCCAAAGATCTTAAAATGAAAGTAGGGGAATGATAAAAGAAAAAATGGGGTATATGGGTAGAAGGAATGGGGGGGGGGGGGTGTGAAGCCACCATATTATGAAGCAATTTAGTTGTACTGAGCTTGCTAGTTCTATATATACATAGCTGATATTACAGTAATTTGCTGATTGCTTGAGGTTCTACTTATGTATACATGAGTATCTATTTATATGCATACAGACATAGGACATTCATATATTGCATTAAAAAAAAAAGTTTGAAAGTGAGAACGCCCAAACTCAAAAGCTGTCTGATATAGTCTTTAATTTTGTGACTTCATGGTGTTTTACTTAGGACCCTTACCTTATTTAGAGCATAGAAGGGATGAATCCTGCTACTTGCACAATTATTTAATATTTTGATTTATTGATTTTTTTAAGATATGACCTCAGGCCTTATTGATTGCAGTCGTCTATGTATCTTCTAGCTGCTGCAGCAATTCAAAAAGAAGTCATAATAAAAATGTTATACTGGCTATATACCACCAGGACATGATCTGTACCATAAAGAAATAATGTGAGATATTGAAAATTGAAAACTATATTGCAAATATAGACAAGATAGATCCATATAAAAATTGAGGCACTAGAGTGATTTAATTTTATTCAGTTGAAAGATATTTTTTAGCATGAGAAAAATTGTATACACATACCAGATGTTTTTTCTGGAAATGGAGGAAAGCTTTTTGGTAAAGCTTTAAAAAGAAATCAGTCTGTCATGACTTATGCCCTGAATGATTCAAGCCAAATAGACAAAATTATAAACAATTGAAACCAGCATATTTTTAAATGGCAAGCATGCAAATCTATTACTAGAATGGTATTACCTTTTCCTAAGATTAAGACACATGCATGACTGTGTGAAATAGAATAAACCAGAGATTTTTAGCATCACAGCTTAGCAGGATAATATTTCTCAAATAGAAGTGTGTCATTTACAGAAGTCACCGAAGATAGGTACTGGCATATTTTTCTGCTCCACCAAAGCATTTAATGTGTGTTAACTAAGAATCAGTCCAGAAAATTCTTGTAAATGATAGATTTTTTTTTTTATCATTCCAAGACTTGAATTAGAGGAGGAATTGCTCCTAATATTATAAAACTTTAAAATCCAGCAGTCCATAAAGCATGATATTTTGCTGCTGGGCTTTTAACAGTTTTCAGAACTTTCAAGTGGATCCAGATTTTTAATTTCCAGAACTCAACCACTGTAGGTGTATTTGGCACATATGTTTGTATGTCTTCAGCAAGTATATTAAATCAAAATCAAGCACTCCAATGTTACCAAGTGGTAAGATTTAACCTTATTTCATGACTCTGTGAATTATGATTTTTTTTTTTTTTTAATTGTGGTCATATAATAATGCGTTAGAAATATAATAGATATTACTAAATATAGTAATACGTGTACATACAAGTGGAAGAAACTCAGTAAAAGAACAGGAGGTGTGGAGTTTCATTCACTATCTGTCTGTTCTGTGTAGCCAAGCCTTCATTTGGAACACAAAACAAAACAAGACATTCCTGGGGAGTTCTTGATGTATGTTCACTTGAAACTACTAAAGAAGATCATGGTATTTCCACGATGACACTGAGCACAGGTTTCTTCCATTCACATGCTGGTTGTTTATCAGTTCAGAAGGCCTCTTATAGACAGGACACTGTATAAGCACAATAATCTTAGTGTCAACAAAGAAATTTCCCATGGTAATTCTATTTTCTGCCTTATCGAGTTTCTAGGTGGAAGAGACTGACACTGGTTAGTGTCTTAACAGGGCACCTAATGTGAGCACCTAAATTTCAGCTGCAACGTCTTACAAGGGTCTGTGTTACTGAATGTCCCTGTCTGGGGTGGCCACATGCACTTAAGGAATTTGTTTTGTTTTATGTATTATTTATCTTAGCTATTTGGGAGATCGTGTTGATTAAGTCTTTTGACTTTGGATAAACTTGGTGCAGAAGTTAACAGTGATCATATAAAGAAATGTATGGTTCTCCTCAGTTTCTGGGGCTGGGAGAGCACTGGAAAATACAGATTGTATTCATGGCTCTTTTCACCTTCCCTCCACAACATTTGACCATAATCTACTTTATCAAATGGAAATAGCCAGAGCACAGAAACATAATGCTCTTTATTGCTATGTCATCTCCGTCTCTGGGAGGCAATGATGAAATTTGTAGCTGGTTAAAGAAAATGGTTTGTTTTCTGGAGTGCTTCAGTAAGTGCTGAAATGTCATCGCAGAACATAAGTATCTGGAGACCTAATCTCAGCCTCACTAAATTTATTGGAAGCTATTTGGAAGAATATTATAAATATGAGTCTTCTTGCTCAGGCTTTCACAAATAAGAGAAATTATCTCTGATAATTTTTTTCCTCATTTTCCTGTCATGCTCTCTATAGTGCACACACGCTTTCTTTAACAACAACAAAAAAATATATATATACTGGAGCACTCTGCAGTATGTTAGTTTATAACATTAGTATTTTCAAAGATAGTTTGCCATATATTTTTAGCCAGATGTTCATATCATAATGCCTCCAGGAATATATAAAGGTATTCTTGATGTAATAATACTTTGTTTTGAAGAAATCAATTTAGGATTTGCATTCAGGCCCAAGAAGCTGAGCCCATGCTGTTTCTGTTTTATGGCATGCTGTTGGCATGGAGAGCTGCCAGAGCCTGTTAAAACAACTTTTCATTATCTTCTCTCCAGGCACATAAAACCACTGCCCACTTAGGCAAAATAGTTTCCTCCGTCAAAGCCACAAAGACTCAATCTATAGCCTTCAATACAAGAGTACTGTCCCAACAAATTAAGAACAGCAGTTTATAGGAGGCATTAAAGAAAAAGAGATTCTAAATAGTATATGACACTGTGTACATGCTATTTCCACTCTGATATTACTTTATGAAAAGCTGTACAAAACATTTTAAGACTAGAACTCCAAAATTACTTTTTGTGTCCAGCTATATATGCTGAATTCATAGTTTCTTCTTCTTTGTCTAATAACCTGTAGAGCTCTTGACTGTGATTACATAGAGAAACTGGCAGCATATTCTAAGTGGTAAGAGACTGTTTTGTATAGATTGGTTATTATTTTTCTTATAATATGTGCATCAGTATTACAATTAAGATGATCTAATCTAATTTACCAAACAGTATATTGAAGTGCTTTCTTTACTGTTCCATCCCCTTTTGGTATAGCTATACTTCCATCTACCCAGAATGTTTAACTATTTCACCTTTAGTTTTGAAAAGTCATCTTCCTTTTTTGTTGAGAGGTAACTTTATGATGAAATGAAGTATTTGGTAATTTAATTTTTTGTTTGTTTGTTTACAATAAGGTTGAGTGGGAAAACCACCTTCTTTTCAGTTTGGAATATGGGGAAGGAATGTCTCTTTCATAGGTTCCTGCTGTGATAGAACATTATTCCTTGTCAGCATCTGTCACATATATCATTACATCAGTCTAAAAGTAATTTTAAATGGATACTGATAGTGGTGGTTACGGTGTTGAGAGCCAACAGAAAATTAGCTGTCATCATGTCGATGTCCCTTTGGGGTTTTCTATGAGGTTTTGGGTTTTTTTATTTAACCTGATTATGAGATGTTGAAAATCACCTGCTGCAAATATGTAGTAGATTGTCATGTCTGTTTTTAATGAAGTTGTAATGTACTCAGTTAATGAAAAACACATTCATAATACATATAAAGACTTAATTCTCTCTTACTCTTTTCTACACTCTATCCTAAGACAGGATAGGTGAGGAAAGTATAGGGATAAGGTCCACAGAAATGTAAGATCTTCAGTTTTTCATCTTTTTTCCTGAAGCAGTACATAGCTGTCTTCTTTTTTTTTTTTTTTTTTTTTAAGGACTATACTGAAAATTCAAATCTTTCATTGTTAAATTGTCATTTAATGTTTCAGAAAGCCCCAGAGTAAGGTCAATCTTATGTTCCTAAGCACATTTTGACACAGTTTCTCCATTTAGAAACATTTAAAAATGCTTTTCATGTCAAAATCATCAAATGTAACCCACATACTAGATGAAATACTGCTTGAGAAAGTCAGTAAAGTTCACCCAAAGGATTTAACTTAGGTGCCTCCTAATGGATGAAGGCATGAAAAGACACAAAGGTTTTAATCTGTCTCTCTTTGACTTCATGTTTTCCTGTTTTTGTGAGCGTATCCAGGGTAGTTAATGGTTTTGCAATTATACCTAACAGCTGGAGGTGTACTTGACTGAAGTGACCCAATCTTATATAAGTAATTCTGATAATTATCCTGCACTTTGAAACTAAGGCCTGAACTATAATTATTTATGGAGGGATATTGCAAGAAATGTTTTGTGTTAGAATAAGGCAGATCCTTAGCATGGTTTTAATGTCCATGCTGAGCGCTATGTCTTTTAAGATTCTAGTGTAAGGATATCTATTAGTATGTATGAAGGAGATAAATGCTTAACAGAAGACAGATAAGGTAAGTACAGTTTTTGCAGTAATCAAGCATTTGCTTTCAGCAAGTCCTTAGTGTAGGAAGAGTACACTTCAGCAGTAAAGGTGTTATTTAGGTCCCTCTATAGTTTTGAGGATGCCACTGACTCTAGAAAGACTCCGAAGGGATCAGTTGATATGCTGCATCTATAAAAACAATTTAAGTAGCTCTAAGTCTTTGTGCCAATTATGTTAATGAACCTGCAAAGGGACTGCAAATTTAGAAGTCCTCTACAGTCCAGTGCTGTCTGAGCAATTCAGAAGCTCCTTAACAAGACATTAAATCAGGCTCTTTAATCTCTCTAATTAGTGTTTTTGATTATAGAAGAATACATGAACCCTGCTGTCTTCTAAAAGCAGTAGAACATCTTCACTAGCCAATAATACCTAGTGAAAATAGACTTCTCAGACTGCATGTTTCCTGTACTAAATAATGATGCAGAGAAATTTCATTTCACTGCTACTTGTCAGTGCAATTTGCTGTTGAACAGTGCTTGGCTGCAGCTGTGCTAGAACTGGGTTAGCTCTGCCCTCCGTAGCTGTAAGGCACTGTTAGAAATCCTAGACATGCTAAATATCCTGTCCCTGAGCTAAGGGGTGAAACCTCGGTGTAGCCAGTGGAAGTCATCCTGCTGAAAGAATGGGGATTTCAGTACCATGATTTCTCTCAGGAGCCATCAAGCCTCTCCTCACAGAATGGAACTTTTGCAAGCTGATGACTCATTATTTAAACTCAGGTACTAAATCTTAGAAAGCCTACAGGTTAACTTAAAAATATTTAAACTTGCAATAACAACTTTCTCTCACAAAAGTACAACTTTAATGGATAGTGGTTCTTGTTAAAACCATGAAGACCGGTTCCTTGGCTGCAGTAAATCTGTATGGTTTCACCAAAATGCATGAGGCTTTTTGGCACCTAAGGAGTTTCTATTCATTTAGAATTTCATTTCAAGAAAAGTAAGGTTGCTACTTTCTAGCTACAGCTTTTATCCCAATCTCACTTTCAGCTGCTATATGCATTCTCTCCAGAGTGTGACTTCTCTAGTGGTAATGTATGTATCCATTAGGGTGACTCAGGCATATAGCATCTCCCATCTCTTTTGCCTTCTGTGGAAAAAGAAGTAAGACAAACACATATCACAGTGAATTCCAGACTTATATTGTCTCTGATTACTCCTGTTCTAAGCTATTGGGTGAAGTTCTGAAGAACTCTTCTACTTTTTTTTTTTTTTTTCCCCCAGAGAATTTACATTGTTTTACAATTTGTTATTACCCATGGCTATTAGTTTCCTAGAACAGGTTTACAGGCTGTCATCCTTCTGATCTGTATAAGAACTCCAAGACCGTATGATGGGACACCTGACTTACTCAAAGAAGTAATTATGCAATATCTTTTATTTTTTCCTTAACATTCATTTTTACTACTGGAAGAAAAAAAAAAAAAAATAGGCCACCCACTGAGAGAAGAGAGTGCAAAGCTGCAAAGCTAATGAATGCACTAGAGGAAGGCTCTTCACTTCTACATCTGTTCCATGCTAAGCAGAAACCCAGTCATGGAATATCCAAGGAGATTTGTTCCATAAGGTATGTCATTTTGTGTATGTTGATTTTACATATTATTCCCTCTGGGAATAAAAGTTTCCCCATAGTTCTGCTTGCTTTCTTTCTACTGTTTCATCAGAGCCTTTATTTCAGTCATGTCTATCATGTTCTCTAAAGGCAACATGCTTATTCTATGAGTCATTTTTGATGGTGTTTTTATTTTGTTTATGGAAAGCAAAAAGGTCTGTATTTTATAAGGATAATTTCAGAGGCATTCATTTCTAGATGTAAATGAGTTTTTTATCATAACTGATGTCTGTCACTCCTCTAAACTGTAGGATACAAGTTTAATCACAATATGCAGGAGAAAGAAAATTGGCACAGGATTGTACTTTTTGCTTGAATTATTAACTTGCATGTGATCATTCCTATGTATGTGCACATAAACACCCACCATTTCAGCCTCAAGATCTCTTTCTTAACTAATACAGTCAAAACTATTGTTATACCTAGCAAGAATTTCTGGGGAATGGAAGAAATTTAAAAGTTTAGTCCATGTAAAGCCCTAAATATTTTTGACAAATTCAATTGATTTTTTTTCAGGCTTGCATTTTCTGAGATTTCCTTTGGTCATTTTAGAAGGAATTTTGTTGATATTATTTTTAGTTTTGTTATCTACTCAAAAAAAAGCAAAGTCATTTAGATCTATTTACCCATATCTTGGGTTTTTAAAAGTAATGTATTGTGCTTAAAACCAAATGGGGAGAGGGGGAGGAATGAGAGAGAGAGATGTCTTGCCAAAATAATTTTCAAATGTTCACAATAGACTATAAACTAATGCCTTTTAACAAAGTTATCAAATACAGTGGTATCTGGGTGCCTGATGTGATGGCTAATTATTCTTCTGAGAAAATTAATTTTAAGGGGTCTTTTCTATTTTTCTGCATTTCATTAGAATACTTCAGAGGCATGAAGCATGATACATAAAGAGGAGGCTTCACTCTCTTGAAGTATTCTTCTGGAAGAAGTATTATGTATAGCTTTCCTTGTGTGCGTACTCTTTATAGTTGTTGCTGTGTAGGTATAGAAGAGTCACATGTGGATATCCCACTTATCCACAATCCCATTACTTTGGGCAATGAGTTGTAGTGCAGTAGATATATTGTTCTAGAACTCTGCACAATAATTTCTTAAACGTTTTAACATTAGTTTGTCTTTCCTGTAAATTACTCCAAACACCTGTCTCTGTCAGAAACTTCAGAAATTATTCTGGAAACTGTGTTTTATTATCCTTTCCTTTCACTTTGACAAACATTTTAGCTTAAAGTAATTACCACATAAAGAAATTCACAAACTGTTTAAGGAAAATCATTTATAAATTCATATTAAAAAAACTTCACAATACACTTTTTCATAAAGTGCTTTTTTATTATGTATCATCAACAGTTAAATGATATGTTGCTGTTTCATGCAAACTGGAATAATGTTGAGAGCAAATGTTAATCCATAAACATTCTAAATCTGTATATGTTTGTACAGGTTTAAATACGAAACTGGAGAGCTGCTTCAGTTAAAATGACATTGAATTAATTACTGAAACAACCACTAGTCTTAGTTGCCCAGTGTTCTCAAACCTTGTTCCTGTTCTGCCTAGGATGTTTATTTTCATCCTGTGTTAAAATTTATACAGTTCTTTTTTTCTGTCCTACAAAAGGATGCCATAGTAGCAGCTCCAGGAATATAGCAAAACAGTACTGTTTACCAACCGGTTGTGGTCACTATTCAATGAGTCCATTTCACTGCATGATATTGGAAAACAAAACAAAACAAAAAAAAACCAGCAAAACAAAAGCACCCCAATAAACTCCAATCAAAATTCAAATCTTCTAGCATGAACTAACACAACAAATGTACATAATGTACACACAAATGTCATGGAGAAATAGCTCAGTCACAATAATAACAACAGATAAGCAAAAAACTATGGAAATATTGTTTCTTGTTTTGTGCACACCAGGTGCTTTCACATCTTAATTTGTTACAAATGATAAACGCTAAAATTGAATTATGATGTTTCTGTGGGACAGTCATGTAGTAAAATATTTCTTGAAGTGTTCAGGAACATAGAGAGACAAGTTGTTTTAATTACAGACTGAAAAAAAAATCTATTTTACGTATCTTCACTGCCTTAAATATAAATTAAGTAAATAAAGTCTGAGTAATTGACAGCATATAATACAAATCTTATTATATAATCTCTGGATATTAAATTCTTAAGGAAGGACTAAAATGACTGGGCTGAAGAAGTATTTACAACCTACTTTATAATGACTGACAGATGTAGCTGATCACTGTGTTTTATTCATTTTCATCATAACATCTATTTCTTTTAATTTGTTCTTCTACAGTGAGCTGTTTGAACTTGACTTTCTCACCTTGGAATGATGGAACAACAGTGTACCTTGAGCTCAGTATATCTAAGCTTGAGTTTATGTCTTTCTCTGACACTTTGATTGCTTCACTTTCTTGACAGGCATTAATAGTGTTCAGTTCTGTATCATAATTCCCATGTTCTTTTGAATATGGGCTGTAGGAATTTTCCGTCAAGTTTACAGAGTCTATTGAACTACTGTCTAAAACCAGATGGTCTTTTTTAAGAAAAGATGTTTTCAGAGTGTCAGATAAAATTACATTTAAGTTTTTGTCATGTTTTGATTCTTCTCCAATGCATAGCAACTCAGTATCAACAGGAAATGTTGTATTATTTGCCTCCTTTAAAACTAACATGCCATTAGTATGAGCCTTCTGAGAAGTGACATCCTTATTAAATTGAGCAAGACTATTAGAGGTAACAGCATCTTCATCTTTTAACTTCTGTTCAACCAGTGAAACAGTTACAGTATCACTAGAATAGCTCTCATGAGATTCATATATCTTGAATATTTCGTCATTTCCAGACTGATATGCCAGCTTGGCAAAGGCATGCTGTGATACAGTGCAAATTGTGTGGCTTAATGCTGTCATTGGGTTAGACATAGCTGAGAGAGTTGTTCCTTGCCTACAAATGTTTAGATGTGGAAAAGTGGCATAATTGTTATTGTTATTGTTATTCAAGCTGAATTTTTTGTGATTCTTTTGTAGTGTTACATCATCAATGTTAGTTACCTGTACAATTTCTGAGTCAACAGTTACATTATTTTTTTTCTCTTGCTCCTTCCCAGCACTATGCACAATCACATTATCACCATCATTAATATCCTTTCCATTTTCCTTACTGTTCTCTGATCCTCCTGATTTATTCAGCTTTTCTTGAATGTTTCCACCTTCCTCATCTTTTCCCTTATTGCCTGCTTCATTTTTCTTTGCATTACAGATATTCTTACCTTCTTTTTCAGATAGAGCACTAATGGAGGAGTGTTGATTTTGTTGTGCATTTGAAGTGTTATTTTCATTTTGCTCTCTCACAGCATTTCTTTCCTGAGGATCCTTTTTATTGCCCAGAGGTTTATTTGTATGTAAGCTAGAACATTCTTGAGAAAAACCTTCTGGGGGCCACTTCAGCTTATTTACTTTATCCGCTTCTTGAACAGAAAATGTTTTATTAGGTGTTGCATTATCTGTTACAGGAGGCCATGTCATCTTTAACTTACCTCTTTCTGTGGATTTTTTCAAATTATTATCCAAAATACCAGGATGAGTGCCTTCAGTACCTGAGTACAAGTCTTGGTCAATTTCTGTAACTGGTTTAGCATCAACAGTTATACTGTTGATAAGATTTATTTCTTCAGCATGAATATTGCCAGCTGAGCTACACTGATCTTTGGAATTCCATAATTCTTTATGCTGCTTGTGTCCAAAACCTTCATCATAATTTCCTTTTGATTTGAAAAGTTGCTTAAAATGGGGTTTACAATATATTTTTCCATGGAGAGATGCGTAATTTCCCAAACTGCCAAATAGAAGAAGATTTGGTTTATACTTTTATGTATCATGAATCTACTATGAATTTTACACTTACTTGCTATTTCAAGTACCCCTACATGACAGCATGTATAAAGAAAGAGCAAAAGAGAGCAAATTCAGTGTATTGGCCAATTCTGACCACATGCATCCCAAAAATAATAGTATCTAAAATCTTGAACAGCAAATTTTCAACAATTTCAAAATCAGAATGAAGGACAAGAGTCATGCTTTGTGATTTAAGGAAGAACATAAACTTATTTAGTTGTTGCACAGCATAAACTTCAAAGAGGAATGGTTCACAGCACTTTGGGGTTGTTTGGGCCTTTCCTCACATTAAAGAATGAATTCTCTATTTTTCTACAAAATAGAAAATTCAGTGCCAATTTTCTTTAGCCTTTGTGTGAATTATATAAATTTGTGTTTAATCATATTAGGATTCTGCTCCTAAATGCAGTAAAGGAAATGTGTGTAACTAATCTCAAAGGTGTTAAAATCAGAACTGATAGCCTTTGCAGTCTGATAGAGCAATAAATACTGCATTTAATATACCTGTTACAGGAGTAGTTAGCTAATGCAGAGAACCATCACCAATGAATTTTTGGACGAGGAAAAGTGAGAAAAAATTTGGTCTGTGTTCAGATCGCTTAAATTCTACCCCAGTTTCTGTGCCTGCTGCTTCTGATTCATGAACTTTCCTGAGGGTCTAGAACAGTCAGCAGGAAGTAATACGTAGAAGAATTTGGAAGGTATTGGGATGAAGTAGTTCTTCAGAGAATTGAAAGGACGTGTTCCACATCACAATGAAGATGTCAGTAGCAGTGAAGAAAAGGGGACCTCAGGGTACCTCCCTATCGTAGAATTGTAGAATGGTTTGGGCCAGAAGGGAATTCTAAAGGTCATCTAGACTGAACCCCCTGCAGTGAGCAGGGACATCCCCAACTAGATCAGGTTACTTAGAACCTTATAGAGCCCCACCTTTAATATCTCCAGGGATGGAGCCTCAACTACCTCCCTAGGCAACCCGTTCCAGTGTTCCACTACCCTCATGGTAAACAACTTGTTTCTAACATCCAATCTAAATCTCATCTTCTCTAGTTTAA
>JAAGNO010000021.1:0-13677 GCA_033439905.1 Ceryle rudis
GGAAAAGAAGGGGGAAGGAGAGGGGGAGAAAGGAGGAGAGGGGAGGAAGGGAGGAGGGGAGGAAGGAAGGAAGGAAGGAAGGAAGGAAGGAAGGAAGGAAGGCAAAATTATAGAGAGGAGAAAAAGAAGAAGGAAGGGTAGGAACAGGAATTACTTAACTTGCCTCTGCACGCGAAGTGCACTCTGTAAAGTACAGGAAACTGGATCCTATGTACCCAGCAAACTCATTTATTAAAGTAATTTATGTTAAAGAAGTTTCATCCATCTATATATTCTCATAGACTGTTTATTTTACTTATGAAGGAAAATACAAATCTATAACTCATACAGCACCTTTTTCCTTAATTAACTATTTAACTAAAAAACGTCTGGTAGCCTGCCATATGCAGTCAGCTCATTCTCAGATTTTCATTGCAAATTCCTTGTTATGATATCCAGAAGACACTTGTTACAGAGAGAAAAGAAATTAATCCATGTCCCATTGTCTCTTGCTGCACAAAACTAAATCCTGTGCTTCTTCCTTCCTCTTCTGGGACTTCTTGGTGCAGGACAAAGTATGCATTAAAGCAGAGGTGTTTTAATGGATCATTCTCTTTATTACTAGAGGCTTCAGCAAGGGAAATATTTTGCTGTGGTCACTGGTAAGCACAAAATATATTAAGGTATATGACACAGATATTTTTATATCCATTTTATTTGGTGCCTCTACAAAATCCAATGTGGAGAAGCTTAAACAGAGAAGTTAGAAAAGGACTAATTTAAGGAGGCTTATATTTAGAGCTTCTGCCTTGGTTAAGGTCAGCAGGAAGCTCAGGTTCACTGACTTAGGGTCCCATGTGTTCTTCCACAGTAACTTTCCCTTGGCAGGTGCTCTCTTTCTCTCTTTCTCCCTGTTCTTTGAAAACAGAACAAATCAAAAATGGCTTGTCTTAATGAATAATGTGCAATATTCCAAACCAGTTATCTTCATACAACAGTAAAGCCATAGATCATCCACCACTACCTATATGACCCTCAGCATTAGTATCATCATATTGAGACATTATCATTGGACTGAGGTAAGGAAATACCATATTTAACATACCAGACATGGAGCTAGCTGGTATAACTTGCCTAGAAGTATTTAGAAAAGAATAGGAATTAAAAGCATCTTGAAACAGTTTCTGGATAGCTAATTATCAGGGAAGTCCCTGACAAATGATAACTCCAGCTAAAACAAAGTAGAGGCTGAAAATACTCCTGTTTGTTTGATTATTTGTTTCCAAATGGAATTTTTTAGCTGTTTTGTACACTGAATGAAGGGATTGAATGCTGCATGTCTTGGCAAGCTCTGTCCTCCCTCTTCCTCACGTATGTGCCTTTTACCTGTTAGAGGGAAGCAGTTTGACATACCGCAAACATCCACAGATAGCCATTCTAGGCAAAATAAACAAATAAGAAATGGGAAGAGGGAAGACCATAATAAACTGAAAAACAATCTAAATTGAAGAGCATTTGGATTTGAAACTATTTCTCTGTCTGCATGAACATGTGACAAACAAGAAAGCAAATGTAAGGAAGGGACAGTTGTGAGAAAATAAGCTCTGAATTTATAAGTCATGAGACTGGGTATTGAGTAGTGTGAAAGTAATAAAGCTTTGGGTGGGGCAGCCTCATCATTAAAGACCCTTGTTTCTCCTTCATCTGAGCTCCTGTTGTAAAACACAGTGGAATGGATCATAGAAACTGTAAAGTTGAGTGCTGAATTGGTTTTGCAAAGATGAATACTGTTGTTATTGCTGCTCGCTCTTGCTCTCCCATACTCTGTACTGCTCACTCACTAAGTCTTTATTTGGAATGTAAGACAAACATATCTCAGCTAGCATGAGATTATATTTTTCACTAGCATTTGAGTTTTTCATGGCCTGTGATCACAGTCTAATTTGCTTTATAAAGTGATATCTCCACATGACTAAACCAGAGCTGAAAATCAGGCGCTATAAGAAAACAAACTAAACATACCTGACCCAACTTTGTATCAGGAAGGAAGGTAAGCTTAGATGGCCAAGCAAGGGAGGCAGATGGAAGGGGAAAATACTCCCAACTGGAGTATAAATTGCTTTGTTCATGTCCTTTTAAATAAGTTGTGTGACGTCTAGTGGCCTTTGCTGCCTTCTGTGTCCCTGAACATTCAACTACTGGAAGTCACCTGGACCTACAGATGCAGCAGCATATTTACATAGATCTTAGCTACTGCTAACTTTCTGTTGTGGAAGCACGAGTCAGCCAAGTGTTAGGAACAGATATGTCCACATCTTTTCCTTAAATAAACATAAGAAAATGTATTTTTAATTGAAATAAGCATGTCAGCTTACCCTTTTCTGCAAACAACCTCTCCCAAGACAGAATCACAGAGTGGTTGAGGTTGGACTAGTCCAACTTCTTGTTCAAAGCAGGATCCCCTAGGGTAGTTTGTTTAGGTCTCTGCCCAGTTGGGTTTTGAATATCTCAAAGGCTGAAGACTCCACAGCCTCTCCGGAAAATTTATTCCACTGTTCTGTCCCCCACATAGGAAAAAAACCCCTCTCTTTTTTAATGTTTTAATGGATTTTTTAATGTATTTTAGTTTATGCTGATAGCTTCATGTTCTCTCACTGGATTCCATTGAGAAGACCTATTGCATTTAATTTTATTTTTTTTTAAGAATGTGAACAACATATGAAACACACAGTAGATACAGATCAAAAGTTTTTAAAACTACCCTCATGTATACATATTTTTGCAAGATGGATTTTTCCTTCTTTCTTTCTCTTACTCAAGCTATTTCCAGGGCCTCTGAGCTGTAGCACACTCCACGCAGTCTGTGCTCTGTGTTTGTTTGACTTGGCTATGTATTTGCTTCCTACTGCTCTTAGAAGCCTCCTGCTGGATGCTCCCAGCTTGCCCCTTTTCTCCATCCCTGCTGACCCCTCACATGGTTGGTTCATTTCCACAGGCACTCCTGTTTTAGAAAGGCATAAGCTCAACCTCCATCTCCAAAAAGGATCCAAAATTTTGCAGCAAGGTGAAGACGAATAGGTGATCTTCCTTGCTGTTCAGTCACATTTTAAAAACAGAATATAAATATAATAATGTACTGAAGTAAAAGGACAAATAAACCAGATAGAGTCCATCATTGCTGTGTTTGCTGACTGTTAGGTGTAGTTGGTAAACATTATCGCTAGCCTTCCAGCATGCTGGTGTGCTTAGATTAAGCTGGGAAATCTTCCAAAACTCCCAGTGAAAAAGATGTATTAATCCTAATCAGAACAGTTTCTTTTACAGGGTTAATATTGCATTAAGCTGTAAGTAGCAGATGGTTAGAATACTTGTATAGTAATATATACACAGACAGATGATGTAAATAATGTATATCCTTCATAATTTTATAATCCAGGTGTTAACAGATTTAGCTTTGTAGCTCTTTTACACTGCATGTCACTGTGTTGTCCCTATTTTACATACAAGGAAAACAGTCCAAGACGATAACAAAGATCATAATATATTATCACATCAATACATTATCATACACTCTAATCCTAGATTTTATACTACATTAGCAATTTCAGTGACTCAGCTAAACCAACACAAGAAATATGTAAGAGAAGCAGGATGATATTTCAGCATTTTTATTGTTTTGATTTGCTTTTGGTTTTACTTTTTCCATTTCTTTTTAATTACAGGGTCTGCCTCTTCTAATGAAAAAAATGAAAGATTTCATTCTCCAATGTACATCACCAACTTTGATTGACTTTAAACATTGAGAATGATGATGAGAGTAGGATCACATTAAAGCACTATAAGAAAAGCTTAGGTGAATTTGTTTTTCACATATGTGTGAGCAGCAACATTTCCTGTACCCAATGGCATATCTGAAAGTAGGAAGTCTTCTGCAATCATTGAAAAGTTATATTAAAACTATTAATGAAATGAAAAAACAACCAGTTAGTCATCCTAATAATGAAAATATATTTTAAGCCACCAGCCATTGAGCTAGCCTGGACATTTTTCAAGCTCAAGGGATATTAGTTTTGACCTTTCTGGTCTTTTGATTTAATAATTTTGTAGTGTGATTGAATTCAAACATTCAGGTGTCTGGGAAGAGATGACTGGTGCTGAACTGGTATTGCTCATGCTGAGCAGATGGGATTTAATATATCTGGGAAGAAGAATCTGGTATTTCTTACTAGTTGTGTTAGCACTGTGTTGTAATTAAATAAACACATTAAATATACACACCTAGGGTTTGGGTGGGTTTTGGGTTTTTTTTTGTTTGTTTTTTGTTTGTTTGGGGTTTTTTTTGTTTGGGCTTTTTGTTTGTTTGTTTTGTTGTTTTTGGTGGTGGGGGTGTGTTTTTTTGTTGTAGTTGTTTTGGGGGTTTTTTACTGGTTTGTTTTTTTTTTTTTCTCTAAAGAAAGAGCTGATTCCTCAACTGTTTGTGAGAGACAAACAATAATGTACTGATAGCACACAGTTTTTTCTCTACTCAGCAATAAATATGGTTTATAAATTTTATTTCTGCCACAAGGTAAGCATAGATAATAGACCTGATTTGTATGCAGCATATGGGCCCTTGTATCCAATCTATTTCATTTTTATATTTCTTGGATTTGCCTAGAGCCTATGTTCTGTTAGTTTAGAATCAAAAAATGATTCTCTTCAGATTGCACATTGTCCCTGTTATTAACAAAGTGTAATTCAGACATCTGCTAAACTGTCCCCCAATATCATCTTAAGAAAGACAAAACTAACACAAATCTAGTCAATTATTGTCTTAATTCTCCATTGCAGAACTTTAGCATCTGCATTTAATGGAAATGTGTTCTTAATGAAAATAGACAGTTAAAAAACAGCTTTGAAAATTTAATCACATATAAAGAGGAGAGGTATTTTTTGTTGCTGTATAAGCATATAGCATTAGACAAGCATTTTGGGTCGTGCCTTTTTTTTTTTTTTTTTCAGATGGTATTGTTTAAGACAGAAGAATGAAGTTAAATTAGTATAGTTCAAAGAAAGCTACAAAATAGCTTAGTGGATCTACTTTCTGCCTATCAGCTGTGAGGCTTGCCAGCATCCAAACCTATGACTACAAAACATTCACCAAGCTGTTTCTTGCCTGGAAGGACAAAAAATCTCTCTCAGGAAGGAGTCTGACCACTCTGTTTTTGGAAGTTAGAACACAGTCTCCTGTGAGATGGCTGTACTTTAAAGAAATAGTCCTTCCACAATTTCTGTAGCAAAGAACTTTGCACATAGATCAGTATTTGCAAATAGATTCAGTTCTGTGTTGGATTTAAGTCTTAGTCCTAACATAACCAGCAAAAAATCAGTAATAACTCCATAACTACCGCAACAATCTAAGATACGGCATCCATGACCCACATGGTTATCTAATATTATGTCTCCAATGGAAGTTAAAATTGAGTGGTTTTAGTGGATGGGTCCACTTAATTCCTATCTCAGACTAAAAAAGAATGACTTTGTTGAAACTAGTTTCAAGATTATTCTGACTAAAGTAGCTTTGCCTTTGAAATGGACAAAATAAATTCATGTAATCTAAAAGAGCAGCTCAGTTCCAAAAGAAAAAAAAACCACTTTAATTTAACTTTCTTTATAAAATCTTAGTTTCACTGAAGTCCATTAGTACTTAACACAACATTCCTTTGTATGTAATTCTTGTTGATTACCAAAGGATGAGGATTTCATCCCAACTTTTTACAGTGTCAGAACTTGCCAGACAAAACATACATTATCTTTCCTTCAGTGCAAAACAAGCCAACTATCTGCTTTCACACTTCTTATTTGGTACTGCTCCAGAAACCTTAATGCAGACTGTGATTTATAGTTCTTCCACAAGTAAGACAACACATCCCCAAAGCTATGCTTTTTCCCCCTTCAGATTAGTAGAGCTTGAATAACAAGCCCATCTACTACATCTGTAGAAAAATTAGACCTCTTCTATATAGAGGGTCTGTTTTGAAACTTCCCTAAGGGGTGGATTTTGCCCTTCTAGTTTTAGGTATCAGGCAACTAAATGAAATAAGAGCCAGAAGTGGGTTCTGAAGGAAAAAAAAATAAAATTACTCAGAATCTTGTAAATTTTTACTGATCCTTGTTCCAGAAAGCTGTGACTGAACAAGAGTGTCATCTCACATGTCAATTGCTAATCACAGAATCACAGAATGGTAGGGATTGGAAAGGACATCTGGAGATAATCTAGTCCAACCCCCTGCTGCTAAAGCAGGTTTGCCTGGGTCAGGTTGCACAGGAACACATCCAGGCGAGTTTTGAAAGTCTCCAGAGGAGACTCCCATAAGGACTGTTATCAAGAAGCCCTGTACCAGTAACTCATTAAAAGGTTTAAAATGAGATAGCTGAAGGTTCACTGGGTGGCTACATCCCATCTAATCTCTGCCTGCACAGACAACAGTGTCACTGTGGTACACATTTCCTGCAGGTAGCTCACAAAAGAGGGCGATGAAGGTTTGCTGAAGATGTAGTTGGCAGTACTATCTGATTCTGTGAGGCTCAAGTTCCCCCAGATCTCAAGAGGCAGTGTTCTGTTTGAGTTCTTACTATTCAGATGAGACCTAAAACTAAAGTCTGGGACACTTACAATCATGTAAAATTTCAGAACACTCAGGTATCTGTGAAAGGACATGAATGCAGAAAAATATAATGAAAATTCTTCTTGTTGTTAGATGTATGTTGTAGGAGCTGTAAATCTTACTAAACTGATTCCATTCTATATATCTTGAAACTACAAAGTGAAAAAGGAGAATCTGAGGATGGCAGAACAATCAGTTTAATGTCAATTGATTTGAATACTGTCAGCAAACAAATCAGATTTGTAAGCACTTGAGGAAAATGTGATGATGAATATTGGCCTACTGTGACCATCAAGCACAACAGTAACAAGGCAATCTAATTTCTCTGTATGGTGTTTTAACAGATAGAGAAGCAGTAGAAGTCATACAGTTTTTCTGTGAAGCTTTTGTCATGCCATCTTGCTATATGCTTTAGGTAAATATAAAAGAACCACTGTATGAAATACAAAACTGGTTCCACACTCAGTTATCAACAACTCACAGAGCACAAAGAGGGGTGAAGTGGCAGAACAGGAACTTACATGAATATACTATTGTTTCATATTCATATTAATGACACACAGACAAGAAAGTTTAGAAAGTTCAGAACATGTGAGTTCAGAAACTTCTTACATACCATAGAACTTTTTTGAACTGAGCATCAAAGTGATTTTTTAGAATAAACAGATAACATTAATATTAATAAATAACCAGTCCATGCAGTATAAACTTACGAGTTCTACAAGCAAATGTAGTAAGAAATCTAATAATTTTAAAAGGTGCTTCACAGAAATGAATATAAATAGTTTTAAAAGGTGCTATTAAGGATGGACACAGATAAGGACCAATGTGTCTGACTTCTGTGCTGGAAGACAAAGTATAAAAATAAATAGAACTAATGGTGAATGTAATGTAGATCGGAAGTCCAGTATAATTTCTGAAAATGAAATTTGGGGTCTCACAGAGCTAACAGAGTTCTTTCAAGGATCACTTAACACATGGATAACGCATGAGTAGAGGATGTTATCACAAGCTGAATAGGAATCAACAGTGTAGTGTTGTGTTTTGAAAAGGGAAATTACAAACTGGAGCAACAGTTGTAAGAGTGATATAATTCTTATTGCCTTAGCACGTAGCATCTCAATATTAAGTTTTGGTGTGATGCACTTGAAAAGACAAGCAAACTTCTTGGACAGATTCTTCGGGAAGGAAAAAAGAGAAAGAAAAAATCTTAAAATCATGAATGACAAAAAATGACTGAATGATCTGACCTTCATTAATTGGGAAAGACAAGACAAGGATTAGAAAAACTAGTAGTTTTTAAAATAAAAAGGTTATGTAGAAACAAATAATAAATAGTATTTCATTCTCCATGCCCAGGGATACTTGGATAGCTAATAGTGGATTTAAGTTTGAGCAAGGGTTTAGACAAGGTGTTGGGAAACTTAAAGTAGACTCCAGATGCTTTTCCCTGGGACATATTATTTATCACTAAATATAAAGCATTGAATGGACATCTACCTGGAATGTCATGAGGTAGAAGAGATGGAAGGATTATAGGGCTTAGAACATTCTCCCCAGACTAATCTTCTATGATTCAATAATTATATCTCCGTTTCAAGTTCCATTTCAGCTATTTTAATCTAAGTACCTAATCTCAGTGGTTGAACAATGGTTCAGTTATTACTTTAATTATAACATTTCCAAGAAAATATCTCTGTTTTTTTAATTGGAAATAACTGATCAAATACTTGACGGTGGTTGCTACAGTATTTCTCAAAGAATAGTTTGGGAAACATTTTTCCCAGGACATTATCATTCCAAACTGATGATTAATGTCATGCTTGGTCTCAGGTAAGAGGTGGAAATAAATGGCAGGAATTTTTTCCATCTATAGCCTTTAATTAAGTATGTTTTTAAGTTTACGGGTTGGTAACAAAATTAAGGCTTTGTGTGTGGAAACTCTACATTGGAATGTACATGTTTAGTAAGCAAATGGGGAAGACAGCACCTATGACTAAAAGAGTTTAAGAGATTTTAAACATCAATTCTAGAACAGGTGACTTTGCATCTCTATTTATTTATGAAATATTCTATTTCATTTTGCAGATAACATCAGATTGGGTGGGAGTGTCAATCTGCTTGGGGGTGGCTGGAAAGCTGCCTGGCAGAAAAGGACAGGGGATGATGGTTGACATCTGGCTGAATATGAGCCAGCAGTGTGCCCAGGTGGTCAAGAAGGTCAATGGCATCCTGGCCTACATAGGGAATAGTGTATCCATCAGGAGAAGGAAAGTGATTATGTCCCTGTACCTGCCACTAGTGAGGCCACACCTCGATTACTGTGTTCAGTTCTGGGCCCCTCACCAAAACAAAGACATTGAATTACCAGAGTGAGTTCAGAAAAGGGCACCGATGCTAATGAAGGGTCGGGAGAAAAAATCCTGTGAGGAGATGATGAGGGAATTTGGACTGTTTAGTTTGGAGAGGAGGAGGCTGAGGGGATACCTTATCGCTCCCTATAACTACCTGAATGAATGTTGTAGTGAGGTGGGTGTGGCCTCTTCACGCAAGTAAGTAATAACAGGACTAGAGGAAATGACCTGATATTGCACCAGGGGAGGTTTAGACTAGATACTAGGAAGAATTTCTTTACTGAAAGAGTAGTCAGGCACTGGAATGGGCTGTCTAGGGAGGTGGTGAAGTCACCATCCCTGGAGGTATTAAAAAAAAGTGCAGATGAGGCACTTCAGGACATGCTCTAGTGGAATGGTGCAATGTTTTTTTTGTGGCCTTTTTTTGGGAGGGGTTACAGTTGGATGCAGTAATCTTAGAGGTCTTTTCCAACTATGACATTTCTATGATTCTGTGTGACTCCAAAGAATATAAAACCCAGTCTATTATTTAGTAGGAAGAATGTCAAAACTCCCTAGATCATTACATGTGAACAAGCTTTAGGAAGAGAAGGTTATTTGGCAAGGTAAGCCCTGGAGGATCCTAAGAAATTATGGGCTTGAAGAGTTCCTGGGAAGATTTACACTAAGAAAACCAAATGAAACAAGCAAAGCTCAGTGTGGCTTAGAAAGAATATTTGATTGTCCAGGAGGAAGCCCTCAGAAATTATTTATGCAGGAAGATGGAGACCCATTTTAATGAGAGTCTCCAGATGAATATTGGCAATAAACAGAAAAATAAAAATATAAAATAAAATAATTCAATAAAGTAATATACTTCTGTTACCCATCCTTTACAAGCTTTTATAATGCTGTTCTATATTTAAAGGTTTAATAAGGTTTTATTTGCTTTTTGCCATAATCTGGTTCATATAGCCATTATAATACCTATTGTTAACACCAAGATATTCTACATCAACACATGTGGTGATCCTTAAAATTGGGCCATTATGAAGTTCATAGCTTCACTAAATATTGATGCAAGAAATTAAAAAGGTAAAAAAATATATTATTCCATTTAAGATACATGGGTAAGGGTCTATGTCATGAGATATGGCAAAAAAATATTTTTCAGTAGTACTTGTGTGGCATTGTAGTGAACAGGACAACTGAAGCCTGAAGATCCCAAAGGAATTGTTTAACAGTGCTGTAGCCAAGGTAGTTTGTGTTCCTGCTGCGCAGCCACTTGAATCTTTGTCTATTAAACAATCAAGAACAAGGGTTTTGCATGTACTGTCAAGGAGAGGGACTCACTTTACTGAACAGGTAAGAGAAAAAGAGTAAGGTTCAACCAGTACATTTCTTCTGGAGATTAAAAGATAAGACAACACGGGGAATTTTCAGAATAAAAAATCTTTTGCCTGACTAAGGACTGCTTTACCCAAGAGAACGGTCACAGCCAGATCTGTAACTTTACAGAGAGAAATGGTTGCTTTTGATGGCAGGTAAGCAAGACATAATGTGTCCATTGAGGACATAGACAGAGTGTAGACTATAGGATTCTGAGGGGGAAAAAAAGCCATAATAGGCAGAAGGTTTTACAGACTTGGAATACATCATGAAGAATGGAGAATGTTATTAAGACAATACAGAGAATTACACAGAATTATCATAGAGGCTGGAGTAGACCTCTGAGATCATCAAGTCCAGCCTAAGACCTGACACCACACCACCTAGCTAGAGCATGTCGCTAAGTGAACTAGAGCATGTCAGTAAGTGAAATACACTAGGAGGAATTGGCTGGGGAAAAGCAGGAATCTATCCCCAAGTAGGAAAGTCATTGAGTGAATAGAGGGCCTTTCACTAGTTTAAGTTACTACTTACTTGCAGGCACACTGCCTGAAATTATGACTCTTCTTCTGTGATAAATGTAGAATGGCTAAAACCAGAGAAGTTGTGGATAACAGTATAGATAGAGATGCTACTGCCAGTAAGCCAGTGGTATCTAAGGACTAGGATCCACTCACTGAGAAAAATACTCAGAAGCCTGAGAAATTATGGTATGCAGACCAGCCCTTCTGAATAACACCACCAGCACTACAAAAAAAAAAATTATGTGTCAGAAAAGAAACTCTATGTAGAAGACCTTATCTTAATGTGCTATTACAGGCATAAAATAAAAAAGAAACACTTCATGGAAAAATTTGTCTATACAGAGAGGTACCTCAATGATGAGGGGCCTTGTCAGAGATTGACCTGTAGACTGTTAGACACATTATACTTCACAGCTAGCACATTACTGTTCTCATTTGAGATCAAGGAAATTCCTGATGTGCTCAAGAAATTATTCTATTTCATCCTATCAGGCAGGGTGCAATAATGACTGCTGCAGCTATGTGACAGGTCTCAAAAGCTGAAAAGAACATTTGCTTCCAGGAAAGTCCAATAAGTTCCTCTCTCAGATGGTCAAACAGCCATTTTGAATGGTTTTCATAATCATTGTGAGTGCACTTACATATCAGGCTAGATGTAGATAAAACATCCAGCCACTAATCTTGGAAAGAAATTTTGCTACCTAATATCTTAAAGCAAGTGCTTTGTCCTTTCAGAGAACAACTGAAAAGACAACTTTTATGATCTGTTAAAGAATTATAAAATTATTACTTTTGTTCCCTATTATCCAGAAATAAATTTAATAAATTGTTTAATAGACATTTTCATTGAAGTGCTTAAAGCTAAGATGAAAATATATGCAACCAAAAAGACTGCAATGGCAGGATATATTACTTCATTTACTCTCTGGCTACTACAAGATACTTCAGGAGTCTGTGTTGTCCAGCAGTTTTATACACCCATACAGCAAGAATAAAACATAAATCTTCAGATCTTAATGAATATTTTTTTTTTTTGTGAAACAAGCACTAGATTGAAAGAAGAACTTCATATATTCAGAGTATTATGTTGTGATTTAGAATCCATATTACATTGGATGCAACAAAATATGATCAAAGGCTAAAGGACCTGCAAGAAGTAGTACAGCCGGAATTGTTGCAAGAATTCGTTTGAAGTGGATGACTTTGTGCTACTCTTTATCCTTGAAAACTACTTTAGGATGCAACTTTCTTGGGAGGGAAGTCTTTAAGGAAATGAACAGGTTAATGTGTGCACAGGAAATGTCAGGAAATGACACAGTCAGGCTGTATCACAAACTGTACACATTAATAGTTTGAAAGACTGTTAGAGAAGTAAGAGGTTATAAACATGGCCTGTGGGATAAAGAAGGGATCCCAAAGTGGGCTATACTCACCAAAAATGAAAGGAAACTCACTGAAGAACCTAAATCTGCTCTGGGAGTTAGTTTTTTCTACAAAGATAGAACGACATTTTGCAAAATCAATAGAAAAATGTTTTTGATAAAATAGCAGGCTTTGATGAAGGTCCTATCAGACAAAATTGCACCCTGTAATATGAGATCAGAGACATTTAAGCATTGTAATTAAGGACCGAGGAAAAATTAAAAACCTCTTGAGACATGTAAGAATATTTTGAAAATGTGTTTTCCATATGACTTTACAAAGGTTGAGTACAATGAATTTTTTTTTTTTTTTTCATTGTAAATAAATAACTGGAAACTTTTAACTGATTCAGCAATCTTAAATAAATTTCCATTGGGTTTGATCAGTTTATATTGTCAGATTCTTCTCAAACTGTTCAAACCTGCATTCACCACAAAAAAATTTGGCAGGTCTAGACAGTGCCTCCTGGATTGTACAGAATTTACATTTCAGAAATGAACCAAACAAGAGATGTTAGGACACCACTATTTTGCCCGTGATTATCTTGGTGGTAATCTTTTACAGAAACAGCTGCAAAGAATACACGGACAGGTTGGTGTTGTCTTTGAAAAAGTAAATCCTGGTTAATAGAAGAATATCTGATACATTCATAGTTAATCACTTGGACCATCCTCTTGAGGATGAAATGTCTTCCTAGTCCCTAAGTGAAAGTCCTAGTGGATTGGATAACTGAAAGGATAAAACAATGACTAAGAAAATTTTCTGGACTGTGGAACCATGGTGTGAATCTTGGAGGTATGTTGTAGGAACCTATATTTGTTACTCATAGGACTTTATTTCAAGAATTTTTTTTCAAGATTTTTTTTTTTTTTCCCAAAAATAAATGTGGAAATCACTTTACATAACTGCAGGAATGAAGTAAGAGGTAAAAGTAGGACAGTGAAGTAAAGTCGAACCCACATGTGTTGTTGTGGCATTGATTTTTTTTTTTTTTTAACTTTCTTAGATATTTCCGTGGATTGATATAAATAACAAGTTTCAGCATCCCATCTTAATTTAATATGCATCAAAGTACCGAAATTCATGTGTGTCCTCTGTTACCAGAATTTACTTTTTCTTTATGTTTCTAAGCTTTCATTTAGTGGAAAGACTTCTGATTAACAAGGACATCAGTATTATATCCTTTTCCAGAAATTATTTGGTTTATAAGTCTTTTTGATTATATCACTGGTGGCACAACTGACAATTTTGGTGTTCTGCCATTCTTTTTATATTAGAATCAAGCAAAAATATGCAATTAATATATTTCTTTTTCCTAAATTTAAAATTATCTATGCAAAAAGGTTTGAAAATCTGATTACCAAATATTCCATCGCAGAAGGA
>JAAGNO010000021.1:23865-84621 GCA_033439905.1 Ceryle rudis
TGTGATCTGGTATAGGTGATCCTGCTCTGGCAGGGGGGTTGGACTGGATGATCTTTCGAGGTCCCTTCCAGCCCCTGTGATTCTGTGATTCCAGCCCTTTTTAAGTCCCATGCAAGCCACATTTTGCTAATAACTTATTGATTAAGAGATGCATTCAAGTATTCTCAAAGGATGTGGATCTCCTATTAAAAATACAAATATAAATTATTATATAATATGTAAAAGCTGGATACTTTAGCATTAACTCTGAATTCACCATAAGTTCTAAAAGCTTTGGCTCTTGTCAGTTTAACTTATGATCCTAACATTTTTTCAAGAATTAGTTATTAGTTAATGAGTGGAAACTAAGAATATGGAGTTAAACTCACAAACCAGGTTTAAGTTCCCTCTATGCCATTCAAGTTGCTTAAAGTGCTCATAAACACATTATGGGTCAGTCAGCAGGGATCCATCTGCTGATATATGAATAGAGTGAACGTCAAAAATACATGTGGCAGATAGTCTGACACTAAAGAAAGGTGACAGACATAGTGGTGGTCCATCATACTGTTGAAATCCTTCTCCTTCATAGCATCTGCTAAGGGATCTGCATCAACTGACAAACTGCTCTTGTGCCACCATTAGAGGACTGAAAAGACCTGTCTTTTTTTATCTCTTCCCTCTTGCCTTAGAAAAATTTGCATATGGAAAAAACATGGCATACACGCCACATGATCTGTTCCAGACAGGGTAGTCAAGAAAGAAAAAACAAAGGAAAAAAAACTGCAATCAAATCCAAAAGAGCATTACTGAAGACCTGTCAGTGCTGGAAACATCTAATACACCAGAGGAATGGTATTTAGCATGGCTAAAAGACCTTTGTGAAGTGGATGGTTTCTGAAACACATTTTTAAACTAATTATGAGAAATATGCTATGAGGTAAATTTTAAAGGCTGTAATGCTCATTAGAAACTACAATTATTTTAGAGCAAGTGATAAATTCTAACATAAGAAAATTCGTATTATTCCAGGCATATAATACTCAGTACTCAACAGAGTAATGGTGTTAGTGTTTTACTCATAACTTTTCCATTTGCTATGGTTATTTCACTCATTCTTTATCAGCTTTCAAAAGCTAAATGGGTACATCATCTTTTAAAATCAATGCAGAGATGATGTTCATCTGATGGCACATTTCTCTGCAATTTCAGATGAAAATCAGCCTTTGAAACACAGAAAAATCTTGTCTACTGATCAAACCCAGTTTGCTGGATTATTTGGGTTTACAGAAATTTATCTCTAAACAATTTATCTCCTATAATGAGTTAGAGGAACGTTTGCTGTGAAATTTTTTTTTGTTTCAACTGACAAGCATGCAGCTTTCGAAGTTCACTGCAACTTAGCAGACACTGATATATCTGGGGAAAACTGTAAAAAGATATCGGAATTATTAAAAATTTAAAAAACCCAAATAGTTTGTGAATGTATGTAACAATTTTTTTTTTTCTCAACCCAGGCAAAAAATTATCAGTGGTGTATTAATTCAGGCACTTAAAATAAACAGCAACCCTCATTAAAGCCCATAAATAGAGAATTTTGCTCAGATAAGGAACTTTTGTATCTTTATATTTACCACAATTATATCTATACACCCAAGATCAGAACAGAATTTTTATGTTTTGGCCCATTTGACATGTGATTGTTCACATCTTTTAATTATGATACCCAAGTTGTCTATGAGCAACAGAGGCAAATAGTGGGCTTTTCATATTTTAAATCAGCAGCCAGATGCAAGTGGAATGGCAGGGAACAAAGTTGAACGTGGTGCTGCAGCTGTGTTGGTGTAGCAGAGAAGGCTGTTGCTCCATGCAAATTTACTTTCATGTTTGCTGCACATAGAAGACATCTGAAATTAAACACTGGAAGAGTACTTCATAGCAAATTTTTAAGTCTTCTGTAATAGCACATTATCTGTGTGGTTCACCTCAGCAATATCTTTTGGAACAATTAGATAAATGAATTGAGGAGGCTAGGTGGTAATAAACACTGCCTATTTGGACTGCTACATGTGAATGCATGCCCTCATGTATGAGAGGCCCTCATTTTGGGCATCCCATATAAAAAAGGGTCCTTCATGAAGCAAGAAAGTGAAGAGTGAGTTAAAAGACAGTTCACATGAGAAGGAGAAACTATCAAATACAGAGAAGGGAAAAAAAGGCTGCAGAGAAGAAAATAATATGGAAAAAGTCACCTGTAATGCTAATGATGTAGAAATATCTGATTTTTTCCCATCTTGTTCATACTGGGCTTTAGTTGCACACAGTCTTTCAGTCTTTTCCCACAATTTCCTCAGTCTACAGTCTATTTAGCAACCACACAGAACAGTCCTGTTATAAACTGACTCCTCAGGTATGCTTTGTGCATTGGGAAATGTATTTCAGAAGGTGTATAGTATCCACTTACAAGGGCTATGTTAATCTTCTCTGTCTTATTCAAGTTTTTGTGCACAGTCTGAGAAAGCACATACATTATCGAACAGATGCTTTCACAAATACTGACAATACAGTTCTTTAAAAAACTGTATTGACAGACTTAAAAAAATCTTAATGTAGCTCTACATCTTTGCTCTCTTTCACAAGCTTAAGTAGAACTGAAATGATGTATAAATTCAGAGCAAAAGATCAATATGGGACACAACCCAGACCAGTACATATTTGTACATACAGATATACATAGCACATGCATATATATGTGCTTATGTGTATGTTTCAGTATCTAAATGTATATACATAAAAATGTATAAAGTGTGCACATGCATATGTTCTTTGTTTGTGTTATGTGTGTATAAAATTGGTGAGAACCAAAGAGTACAGTTGAAAGATACAGAGTAAATTACTGCTACAGTAGCCAACAAATTCAGGCAATCAGAAAACATCTTATATTTTCTTCTTTAAATCTTAAATGTAGACCCTTATAAATGATCATGTGAAGCAGCAAGCAGCAATCCATACTCTAAGCCCATCATGCTGGGGAAGGTTGATGTGGCACAGAAGAAATGATGCAAATGCGAAGAAAACTCTAAGATTGGTGCCTCTGGATTTTTCATAGCCTGGGTATAAATTGAATTGATAGCACAGCAAAAGATCATTACTTCATGATAAATGGTTCCCTGTACTTCCAGCATTTCTGTAGCTTAGCTTTGCTAGGTAATCTTCATAACAGTTTGCAGGTGTGATGGTTTTGTATACATTTTTTCCTTGTATTGTTACACATAAGCAATGGCACTAACTGCTTAGTTTAAAATGTTAAGAAAACAATTAACTGGGCAAGGAATAATGGAGAAAAGTAGTAGACATCTAAACTGAAAGTAGGAGTGTCCAATCCGACCACTAAGGCAATGATCATGTGTTGTGGTTTAGAATTTTGCCTGCACCTTACTAATGTTTGCATTATAAAAGTTAAGTCAACAAAAATGTGACCTTCCAAATTTGCCTTGTTACACACTCCTTCTTGCACATAGTGGTGTACCTGGAATTATAGAAATTACAGGAAATGTTAATTAAAGGCCTACAAATCAAAATAAAACTCAGATCCTTCCCTGCTTTTATAGGCACGGATTGTGTCTTTTGTTGAAGACCTCTAAGAGGATGCACCTCAGTGAAGGTATCTTAGTAGGGTCCTGCAAAAACCAAGGGTCCTATATAAGGCTACAGAGCTGCATTCCTCATCAAATGCTATGTCTCTACATCTGCCAGCTTCTGTAGTCATCAAAGAGAAATGCCATGATGCCAGTTATTTTCCTTCCATTCTGGACACCTTGCTTTTTGAGGGAGATCTCTGTGAAACAGTTGTTTTTCTCCTTGATCACTACAGAAATGAATCTGATGTACCTGAGTAAGGAAGAAGAAATATTTGTCCCTGTCTCTTTGTACAGCTACTACTAATAATCTGAAAAATATAACCCATGAGTACGTCGTTCCTATAACCACAAACTTGTTTATCCAGTCTTCCCAGCTCAACTTCCTAGCATGACTATTGCAACTAAATGTTGAAAAATAATGAATTCAAATTTAAATTGAGAGTAAAATTCTTTAAAATAATTTCTTTCCTAATTCAGTATTCTTAAATTTTGTTTTCTGATAAAGACACAATTGTACCATTGCTATGGTAGCAGAAAATAATTTAAATTTGCTGTACTTCAAATTTTTTCCATTTTCCACTTGTTCACAGTGATAAAAAAGAAAGACAAAACCAAAGCAGAAAGTTATAGTATAGGTAACTACAAATTTGTCATGAAGGCAAGTATCATACATAAAGTAGCCTATCCCTCAAACTTTTCATAGATGATGAAGTAAATCAGATAAAGTATTAAGTATTGTGCACTTTCTGTAAATACTTATTTATCACATTTTCTTGATTTTATTAATTGAAATGGATTACAATAACTTCTGAGGATTTAAATGTTTTCTAAAGTGTTTTAGAAGTGGATCTCATCTGATCAGTCTTAAAATTCTAAAGGAAAATTTAAATTATGACACAAATGTATATATAAAGAATATGTGTGTCCTTTTTCATGTCCATAAAATGTCAGTAAAGAGAAGTATCTTTATATTCTGTCCATCATTATTACTATATTTCATCTTCACAGAACAAAATCTGCCTTTTCTTCATCACAAACAGGCAGCTTCAAAGTAGGAAAATTACAGCATTCCATCTTTAGACACATTGTTCTAATACTCATCACAAATTTTATTTATCTCCATGATCACCTGCTCAATGTCTATAGGAGTGGACATACTGATTTCACTCAAGAAATACACCATTTTAAGAGAATCTTTCCATCAATTGTACTTTTTTGAGAATGGTCATGTTCAGCTTCTTACTCTGACTAGCATTCATCACGGACACTTTTTGCTTTTGCACAAACATGTTAAAGTTGTAAATACACATGTGCATTTGAGTTGGATTTTCCATAATAATTTACACACTATCTTAATTCTTCAGGGCATTCATTCTACACTTAGAAAAACAGGAGAGTCTAATCAGCATTACTTTTGTTCTTCTTTTGTTTGTCTGGTTTGTTTTTTGTTTTTGTTTTTTTTTTCCCCTTCTGTTTATGAATTCCTTTCTATACAGAGGAAGGTAAATAATAGACTCAGTGCACAGAGTCAAGATTCTTCTTATTCTGTATAAGATGCCCCCACCAAAATGTAACTATACTATAAACTCTTAATACTCATACATGCATTTTTGCAGTCAAATATGTTAGCCATAATATGGAGCTGTAAGCAGAAAATGTGTGTATTTATTTTTAAAAGAATGTTCTTGCTATTCTAAGCAAACTATTCTCCCCCCTCATTTTCTATAAAGTGTCTTTCACTGCTCCCCAGGCTTTTTAAAATAAATGCACAGGCCTACTGCCTTACTCAGCTGATGTGTTTCATTTGGGGATACCTAGTGTGACATATACACAATGTGTCATACAGGATTTTTTAGTAAACCTTCTGACATACATATTCTTCCTATAAATGCTCAGATTTGTAGTTGAAATCAGTGAGAAAATTATTTCACCATAAGAGTGTATTAATTTGTGTTACAAATGCAAATTATTATTAAAAAATTCACCAAGTGTTTACCTGTGTAAGAGAAGTATTTTAGTGATTTTTCATTTGAGCCTTTCCTGACAAGTGTCACTTGAAGTAGAATAAAAAAATATGTTTCATACTTAAATGACTGAATGTAGTTTCTCCATGTGGCACCATAACTATTTTTAGATAGAAGAACTCCTTTTTAAAGAGAAATATTAAAATTGTTGATGGAACAATAATGAAAAGTACTCCTCCATGTGCTTACTTTGGGAGTCCTTTGTAGCTAAACCTTCTACACGTATCCCTGGGAATTTATACACACAAACATGTGTGAACAGCTCCAGATAACAGAGTTTAGAACAACAACAACAACAACAAAAAAGTAAATCTAAAGATAAAGCTCTACTAAAATAAATCATTTGGGGTTATTAAAAGATTGAATGACATTATTTTTGCAGAAATATACAAATGTTCTCAAGTGTTTATCATTACTTTACCTTTATCATCCACCTTCCTGCACTAAGGCAAGAAGTTTTAGTTACCAGAGTCTAATCTGACTCAGAAGAAATGTCAAATTGAAGGAAGCATATTCAGGGGTGGGACCTAGATGTGGATGAGTTGCACAGCAGCTCTTGGAAGTTTTACTTGATATTCAGGGTAATGACAGAGAATAAGGTAAGCTATAGAGGAATTGTGACCCTTAGCAATATTACATTTCTAAGCTTTAAAGTGACACAGCTTGTAACATTCACTATTTGCCAGTTTCTGGCAAAGCCAAAAATTACTTCTTGTATATTTAACTAGAGGAGGGACAATTTTCATTTCTAAGTAGCTAAAGTATCTCTTTATAAATACTACGTATATTACCATATATGTTAGGTATAAGATATATAAAAATTTATTAAGGCTTATGACTGAATGTTGTGCATTCTAAAAATTCTAGGGCAGTTTTGAAGGGAGAATTGGAAAAAAAAAATCACATTTCATTTCAAGGAAACAGATTAAAGAGCTAATAATAAGTAAAAGGCATGTTTAAGATTGTCAAGGATGAATGTCAATGAATGACTATGCGTATAATGGCTCACAGCTTCCACATGTAGATACATTTTATAGATGTGTAGCTGCTTAAGGGTACCTATTAACTGTAAACACTGGAGTACAATCTGTTCTTGTTTTACAGTGCTTTCCTCTAGGCATATCAGAATGAAAAAATTAAGGTTAAGATTAAATATGAGAAATTGAAGTAACAAATGATCTAACTCTTTGAGACACAGAAAATGAAAATATTTGTCTTTTAGAATCTGAAGACAGTGTAGACATACAATAGAACATTTGAAAATATTTCCAGGAATGAAAGTCCAGAAGAATATTTTTGTATGTTTGCTTTTCTATTTTCCCTTTCAGATATTCACATCCTTATTTTAACTAACTTGGTCATATAAATACAGCAGGATTGTTGTCTTTTTTTTTTAAATAACTCTTTACTGAATATGTCAACAAGATAATATATAGTGTATAGTGAGGTTTTGAAGTTAACAATGCGTGCAACATGGCAGATTGCAGAAAACAGATAATGCAGACTTCAAACCATCTATTTTTTCCATGTTAAAGATAGAAAGTATAACAAATACAGAACAAAATTAAGTGTGCATGTCTCAGTTAAAATCAGTTTTATGAGAGATCATTTTCAGGTACTTGGGAACAAGTAATCATAACAATTTGTTTAGTAGTTTATCTGTTTCTGAGAGGATCAGAATTTAGCTCTCATGAGGCACATTTCCACAGAGCCCCGGTATAACAAAGTCTTGCCAAATCTCTTTTATACTAATTTTCCAGATGGACTAATAGCCAACATCCTTTTAAAGAGCAAGACATTCTCTGCTATACAAAAGTTTAATGCTAAATGCTTCAATATTGTCTGTATCATCTGGGATACAAAGTGCCCTGTTCAGTAGAGTTCAGGGAAGGAGTGATCATCAGCTTCCTAGGATAATCTCTGTGTTTAGAAGAGAGCATCAGGCAGGATCTGATGAGGCTCAGAGTCAGTAACTTTTGGTTTTGGCACTCATTTTTGTTTTGTTTTCTTTTTCCACTGAGATGGAAAGATAAGTCATGAGTAAAACCATTATTCTCATGTTCTAAAGAAAAAGGCTCTAATATCTCCATGTTAAATTTAAAGTGAAGTACTATAAATGGAGAATTCAATGGGAATTAACCACTTCACTGTCAAAAGCTGAGACTGAATTTTCACTTCAATACCATTAATAAAGTGCCTTATGTAGATCCTTAAAACCATAACAGCAATTCAATATGCATAAAGTTCTTTTGCTTGCAAAATTAAAATTAATACATTGCTCAGAGGGAGAAATTTTCTCGTGTGAAAATTGAAAATGATTGAAAGAAAAATATAGTTAAACTACTCTAGTAGCAAATAGGATATATTATTTCATTTTTCTGTTTTACCTGACATTTCCTTGTAGTCCTCTATTGGCTTAAAGGGAAAAATGCTAATATCTTTTTGGTCTAAAGTAAGCTAATCCCTAAATACTCTTATGAAGAAATTCAATGATAAAATGTCTCCAATAAGAACTTGTGAACACAAAGTACATGCATTCATCAGACGTTTGTTTCTGACAGCAAGCTACATGCAAGGAACACCTGTTATAGTGACAGAATCTGAGAAAATGAGGACTTGTTTGTAAATAAAGAAGCCTTCAGAAGGAACTCAAGCACTGGGTACAGTAGTGTTGTGGTACTGCTTTAACATAATTTCAATTCAACTCTTATTTTATTCCACTTACCAATATTTTCTGTACATTTATGTCAGCTATTAGCAGTATACAATGGAAGCTGGGTGAGATTTTGTCTGTAAAACACTCATTTGCCCCCACATCAAATGAAGCTGTTCAAATCAGGACCTGGAAGTGAATGTTTTGGATGAGTTGTATATGCACACATTTGGGGCTTCTGCTCTCTTAGCCTTTAGTTAGTATCTTGTGGTCAGATATGTGCACTAAGTGAAGATAGCCCCAGTTTTACAAAGCCCAAGGAAAAAGCTACTAATCTTAAAGTTTACATTTCCAAAAGATCATTGTCCACTTTTAATGCTGGCTTTTCCCAAATACTTCACCTAATGAAAATTGCCCATTATGTACTTATCTAGATGTGACCTGAAATGAAGTCTCAGCTGTTTGTGTGACTGGCACTTTGAAAAATTCCAAACTCTGTTGTAGGTTGAAATACATTAACTTTTTTTTGCAGCTGGATAGCAATTAGAACTGGGAAAAACATTATTTAAATGAAGCATATGACCTTTCAATTGAATACAACTGTGATTTTTTTTTAGATAGTATTCCAAGCTCTATCCACAAATTTTGGAAGAAGTGTCAACCTTTTTTTTTAATAAGAGTATTTATAGAAAAGAAACTTTGTCAGTATCCCATACCAATATATATATTATTCTTCCTATGCTATCATTAATATAATTTTGATTTTTGAACTAGGTAAACAAGTAATAGTCACAGATAGATATATATATGTTTCATCACCTGAGATCAAAATTAACAGTTTGTGAATGCCTTCTCTTTTCACCCTATTAGGAGTGTAACCACAATTCTCGTCATCATTTTGGGCTTGTCGATCTGTACTTTCAGTACAGCTCAACTCCCTGAATAAGTCATTTGTTACAAGTAAGGCGTCTAGCTCATCTTGAAACTATGGTATCCTGAGGCCTAGAAAAGATGATGTTCATCAAGGAGGACAAAGATTCCTCCAGTACCAGTCACTGAAGTATCAAATTCTAGGAAGTGTGTACTTTCAAAGGATGCCTTTTGAAATCAAAAATACAGCTAGTTATTTCAGTGAAATTAAATACTACATCCACACCCAATGGGAATCTCTGGCTTGACTTAATTTCAAACATACTCCAGCATGCAATGGAAGCGTGTGGAAGCACTACTATTTGCTGCTTGTCTTGTGGGCTTTGGCACATAAAACATATTAAACAAACAAAACAAAAGTATCATCATAATCTTCAGTAAACAGGTCACAGGAAAAAACACTTTGCATAGATGTTTCTGCCTAAATTACACCATTTGAAATCATATGGCAGCATTTTATTCAGCAAAATTTTGGTGACTTTACCATTACAGTAGCCACACAGGTTGCCTAAAATACCTGTTATAGCTGGATATAATAGCAAATATACAGAATATAGAGTGGAATTTCAAAATGTAATTATAAAAGGAGTTGGGGAAAGATGTAGTTCCTTATACAATGATTGTACTTTGCCATCAATTATAATTTGATTCATTTTGTCATTGCAGAAAATGAGTGTTATCATGAGATTTGATCTACAGAAACTGCACACTCATAGACTGCTGGATTTCAAGAAAGGGTTGAGTGAAATGAGCAAAGGAAAGGATTATAACCCTCTCTCCCAACATAAGCAACCTCATAAAGTGAAAAGTCTAAGCATTCCACAATGAAAGTACTTCCAATCCACTTCTAACAGCTTCTCATTGTTCCTAGTTTGTCACTGTAAAAATTTTCTCTTTGGTTCCCTACTGTCAGGAAAGTTTTGCCTTTCTCTTTTTTTTCTCTCTTTGTTGTGAACTTCTGCCTGTCCTCACATTCAAGAGAAAGTGAGCCGCATTAGAAACCAAACAAACTGGAAGAAAGAATTAGATTCTACCACTGAGCTGGCATGAAATCCAGAGTTCTTGGCAGTCATAGAGTCAATGGAGTGCCTGGAACATTGTATAATTTTGAGAGCATCATCGTGGTTTTAATACAAGCATGTTTCTCATAATGCATGTAAGGCTCAAGGACTCAGAAGGTATTCCAGTTAAATTATTTAAGGGAATAAAAAAGTAAATTCCGAGCCCACTTACTGCTTATAAAGCACAGATCATTGTGGAAAACTCTGAAAGCTTAATATAAAAGAAGGGTACTTCAGAGGGACAGTGTCTAGTTGTGTTCTCGAAATTCCTCAGCTAATCAAATTCTGAGTTAATATCCATCTCTGTATACTTGAATGGAAAAAAAAAAAAAAGAAAAAAAGAAAGCAACCAGGATTTACACATGATTTTCCCTGTTGAACATATTTCAGTTCATAATAAGCCTGGAGGCTTTTCAAATAATAAATACATATTTAAAAATATCTATTTTATTTGTTTCCCTGTTTGTCTTTTTTTTTTTTTTTTTCTGTACTTCTCCATACTGAACATAACTCAGACCCCTAAAGCAAACAGGACTTGAACTACACAATTCATTAGCAGCCTTTCCACTGGCATCATACTTTGCATCAGGTTTTTAGCAATTTACACTTTTAGATTCCAAATTCCTATGAATATTGCAGAGCTGGAAGGACTCAAAATTTACCTCATTCAAGATTTACCTGAACATGCTGTGTTAACAAATGCTGCTCTATTAAAGTGAGGTGCAACGTAATGGCAGCTATCTGTTACATAATGATAACCTTCATCACCCACTGAGAAGGGTCAGAGAATGCCTAAAGCTTCTTAATCATAATAAAAAGCAGACACAGTTTCTATCACAAAAGTACTGGGGGACATGTTCAGAGTAGCTTTTGCAAATATGAATCAAGGTCACTTTGAATTGACACTGAGGTCTGTCTACCTTTCCTATTCCAAGTATATTGGGAGAAAATTAATCAAACAAGGAAGTCAACTTTTTGGCAGCACTCAGAACTCCATCTTTCAGTTGGAGGTAGGAAATGCAGAACTGACAAAGGAGAATGGAAGTATTTCCAATTGTTTGAAGCTCAACAGCAACTGCCAGTTTCAAGTCAGAAGGCTTGCTCCCATTTTATCTGAATTGCTTTCATGCATTCCTAGTGACCCTGTTTTAATATGCACTTATTTTCTTGTACTACAGGACATCTAGAAACTTAACATCCCTCAGACAGCTTCGACAGCAAAGTGGTTAATGTTTGAAGAATGAGTCATTCTTTCCTTTGACATGATGTTGGGTTCTTATTGTACAACCCTGTACAGTACTTAGCAATATTTTTTTAAAGATTTAAAAAGCAAAGAGTTACAAAACCATTTGCAATTAACTTGAAATAGAAAAGATAGCACTTTTTTTTTTAAATTCCGTTATATAGTACACCGTATAAATTACAGAGTATTCAAATGCATAAATGCATCTGTGAAACATTTATCAAATGTAATTTTTTCATTGTTGTTGGGGGGTTATTTTTTCCAGAGTTTTTCTCTTTGTCCTACACTTCCCCATCTCCCCTCACTATCACGTATGACAGTGCTCCAGGTCTGAGACATTGCTGTTGCAATATCGCATGTTGTTGGGGATGTGGCAGTCTGTGTAGTTAATGCCCCCGTTTGGGGTATAAATTGGCTGCAGTCTGAAATCTCCTTTAAGGAGCTGATCATTATTTAAGGAGACAATCTGGAAGCTGGTTTCCGTCATCTCCAGGATGGAGTTGTCCTTCTTGGTCCCTGCCTCACAGTAGTCATCTTTCCGACGGCCCCGGTTATATTTCCACTTCTGGGAGGTGTAACGCCCTTTTTTGTGCATGTGCCAGCAAAAAATGCTGAGCAAGACCACAAGGATAAATATTACTGCACCCCCAATCAACCCTGCCAGCAGAAATGGGGAGCCCAGGTTCTGAGAAGTTGTCTGCTCATGGCTGGAGGGGATGTTGCTGCTGTTGCTCAAAAAGGAAGCCTTGGTTGTGGCTTCTGAACAGACGGTGTCTTCTCCAGTTCTGTAATTGTTATAAGTATCCAGTGGAACCAAACAAATTCGATAGGTGGATTTGGGCTCCAGATTTACCAAGCTTAAGTGCTGCTTCTCACCACTAACTATTCTTTCCTGAACAATTCCTCCAACCAGACTATGGCCCATTTTAACCCATGTGAGTTTATATGCCATCACAGTAAAAAGAGACATCCAGTTAACTTGGATGCAAGTGTCATTCACAAAATGGATGGAGAGTTGAATCCGTTCAGATATAGGAGGCGTCACCCTTTCTCTGTCCTCCCTGTCAGGCACAGTGGGGAGTGTGGCTATGGTAGGAGTGAGAGGATTATATTTGCTACTTGGGGGAGGAACTGATGAAGTAGGAACTAATCTAGTTGGCATGGCTGTAGCTGGGACTGGGGTGATGATAACTGGCAGATCAGGGGTTGTGGTGGGGCATGACAACATATTCATATTGAGCTCCCTGACTGCCATACCTCGGACCTGCTCTGGTCCCTGGCACATAAAACCCCGTACATTGATGGAAGTGGGAATAAATTTGAGCCATTCGGTGACCCACTTAATACTGCAGTCACACAACCAGGGGTTATTCCTTACAGTGAGTTGCCTCAGGTTGTGGAGATTATCAAACACCCCCTTTACTAACATCCGAAGTTGATTGTTGGATATATCAAGACGTTCCAGCTTGTGGAGGTTTGAAAAGGCTGTAAGTGGTATATGGGTTATCTGGTTGTCCTGCAAGTAGAGCCTTAGCAGATGTGTACCTGGAAGGTCGGGAGGAGGGTAGGTCAGTGAATTCCTCACTATTGAGAATTCCTTGAGCTTGAAGAGGTGGCTGAAGGTACCTTCAGCTATGCCTTTATTAGTAAGGAGATTGCCATCCACAATCAGACGCTCCAGACTTGTAAGATTCTGGAACGCCAGGTCTGAAATGACAGCAATTCGGTTTTCGTCTACTCGAAGTTCTTGTAAGTCCACTGGAAGGCCTACTGGTACACTGCTTAAGTGATTCTTAGACAAGAACAGAAGCTTGAGGCTAATGGCTTCCCGGAATGCCCCATCCTCAACGCCAACAGTGGAGATGGAGTTGTCATCCAAGTGCAGTTCTTCCAGCTTCAAAAGCTGAGCAAGGGCAGCCCGAGAAATGGTCTGAATGTTGTTTTCCTGCAGGTGGAGAATCCTGACATTCTTGGGCAGGTTCATGGGGAATTCATCCAACTGGTTGCCATACAAGTAGACTGTGTGCACAGACTGGACATTGTGTAACTCTGCAGGAAATCCAGCATTATTAATTTGGTTATTATGGAGGTAGAGGACGGTTACACCCTCTGGTATCCCAAGAGGCACTGAGGTCAAGCTTCGCTCATTACAGTAGACAAAATTTCGATCACAGCGGCATACTTTTGGACAGGCCAAAGTTTTGGAAACCTGCATGTAGAGCCCCAGGGAAAAGATAAGCCATGATTTCATGAGAATAGCCCAATCTGTGGGCCACATTCTAGTCCACAAACCCATTTCTAATTTAAAGAAATAAAGTACCAAGGACTTAAAGAACTGATAACAATAATAAAACACAGGTAGCAAAATCTCAGGTCATTAAAATTGACTTCTATATATGTTCAGTGTTCAGGCCAGAGTTAAAGTCCAGGAGGCTAAATATAAAATAATCCTTTTATAATTGTCCTATGTCCTACTTTAACTAAGAAAGCTTCAGTCTTATTAGCCAGGGTTACAAAATTTTGTTGCCTTCTTCCATGTGTGCTGAAAGAAATAATAGACACGTCTTTGCAGGTGAGCAACAGGTTAATTTAAAGCTACCAAAAGTCGTCTGTGTATGAGTTGCTTGAAGGGATAATATTTCCTTTCACTGAAGTCTGTTGGTGTTACACTCAGCTTTCTGAAGTCCGCAAAGTCCTCATATCAGCTCTTTGCCACATCTGGCCTGTCTGCAAAAGAGAAGAGAATAGAAAAAGCTGAATAGCATGAAATGTTTAATAAGAAAGATCAAGCCCATTGGAAGACTATTCTAAGGCTGTGCTCTTTATGGCTTTCTGGAAAAAAAGGCATTAATATTAAACATTAGCTTAATATTACTGTGAAATAGTCTTGAAATAGATTTGATACAAAGTCATTGCAGTGATTGAATGACTTTCAGTGACTTCAGTTAAGGCTAGATCTATCACTTGTGTTTGCATATTGTACCTCCAGCCTTTGTCCTCTCACACTGTTTCAATTTCAAGAACTAAACCCTTTTACAAACCTAAAATTAACCTATTTAACTGGAAATTGTTGCTCGGTTTTCTTTTCTTTTGCAGAACCACTGACTTCAATGAATGCTCTCTGCTGATGCCTGACAGAGTAGACTTTGGGCTATATTATTTAATAGCACTCTGGGTTTTCTTAATTTCCTACCAGACTCTGGAATGTTCTGCCTCTATTTCTGTAATATCATTATGTATATTCTCCAAATTAATGCATACTACAAGATTACTGTGCCTCACTACAGTGAATTAGCTATTTATGAGGAGAGTCTTTTAAATGAGTATTGTAATCCATAAACACAATACACTGCACTGTAAGGCATGTATTTGCTAAAACTATCATCTTGATATTGTTACTGATGTGAACTGTGCTGTCAACAGACGTCAGAATTAGCTTTCCACTAAACGAAACAGGCTCACATCTGTTAAATTATTGTTTTAGGGTAACAGCTCAAACTACAGCAGTTTTGTGGGAAAGCACTTTTTTTGAAACCATAAAGGTTGGTAACTTCTTTTAATTCTGCGACACAGTTGTCTGTGAATGGCTACATAAATAAATTTGTTAGCTTTAGTATAAATTATTTCTTAAATCTGTATTTTCAGCTTTTAAATGTACTTCTTATCTTTTACATTCCCAGATATTAATTATTCAGATATATAACCAAATAATTCAATTCTCTACATCATGCAATGAAAAATAATGTATTGCATGATGTTATCTTGTCTTGGTTTACATTATCTCCAATTATTGAAAAAAATGATGCATTTTATGTACTTGAACCTCATGAAGGATATAAACCTTGAAAAGTACCAAGAATGTGCAGATATGTTCTTGAACTGCAGTTATACAAGCACAGTATTTTTCCAGATTTTATTTAGTCAGATCAAAATTCATTGGCTGGGATTTCAGGAAAATAGAATTTCGGTGAACAGAAATTGTTTTTAAAAATATTTTTTTCCTTTATTTAAGTAGTTAAGCACCATCCAGGTAATTCAGAAAACAGAATGTAATTCAGGACTACATGAAAGCTTGTTCTTCTGCTACAGCTGTGCAGTTTATAACATGTCCCAGATGCTGCTTTGGGGAACCCCATAGACTGACACTGTAGAAAGTCTCTTTAGGAGTCAGACTTATAACACTGCAAGCTTGCACTTGTAGATTACTATATATATTTGGAGCATCATCAAGTGTCAGTGTCAAGACTAAAACAGCTGGAAATAAAAAGTGAGACCCTGAATAGTCACATAGCTTGTCATTATGAATTCAAATTGTAATTGTATATATACTGTAATGCAGTCTATGCCATGTGTTGTCCTTTTCTAGAAACAGATTAGCTAGCCCACTGTTCAAGGTTTTCTCTCTTGCAGACATATTTCATTCAAGAGTGGTTTCTTTTCAATTATGAAAGATGATGCGATACTGTAGAGAAACTCTAACAGGATTACATTCTAACATGAGCCTACGTGTGACAGTTTATCTGCCTTTAATATGGCCTGGCTCCCATCTAGATCATACTGCTCTGATCTGTCATGACACTGTCTTTTTAAAATAAGAAAGGATGTTCAGAACCTCCTCTGAGATGTTTGGAACCACACAGAGTAATAATAGTGGTTCTCTCACTCTGTTTCCATCATCAATTATATGGATTATATGATCCTGCTCTGGAAGGGGCTTGGACTCGAAGATCTCCAAGGTCTCTTCCAACCCCTGACACCCTGTGATACCTGTAATACCCTGTGATCAAAGAAAGACAGTCCTTACCTCCTAACAGTGACAATACCCTGCACTGAGCTCTCTTTTGATCACAAGTCCAATTGCTGATTAGGTTTTATTTGATTCCTGGGTATGATAGAAAACCCAGCTGAGGACAATGCAGCCACAGGCAGCTGCAGCTCCTGGTTTGCTGGGAATCTCCTAAGGAAGGAATGTCATATTAAAACTGATTAATGAGTTCACCTTATTCTAGGACTCTGCAAATGCGGCACCTGAATAAAAATTTTCAGTACTGATTCTAGCAAATTGGGTCAAACATAGAGCACTTCTCATGAGCTATTACAAGAGACCTTTGACTGGACAATCACTTAAGCATATCAGCACTTTGGAAGCTGGCACTGTGGAGTTTATCACTTTTTTATTGTTACATGGAATTTGCCCTTAGAAATCTGTTAAAACTTTCCCACTGTTTTCTCCCCTTAAGATGGTGAGAAAGTGAGTCCTTTTATTAATGCCACTACCCTAATCTCTGGCTATCGGTCCTTAATAAACCAATACTATAAAACTCAGTACAGAAAATATGCAGTGGTAACTACTGTTGATTGTATTAAGAGCATTAGGAAAAATCTAATTAGATATTTATGACTTTGGTGTTTACTGCGGTATGAATGAGGAAGCAAGGATACAACTGAATGTGTTTAAATTTTTTCGGAAAAGTTTTGCAGCAGTAGTTTTTTACAACTGGTTAATAACAACTCATATTAGGGGTCATAGATGCAGTCTTTTTCATCTCAGGGACTCTAATGCAAAAGTGAGTTTTTCGCCTGTGTTAGACAACTCTGCCTCAAAGACACTAAAAGACGGAAGAGTAGAACAACCTGCTTGAATTAAAAAAGTAGCTGTGAAGGGAAAGTATCCTGTGCAAATTCCAGAAAGCTGAAAAGCTGAAACAGCTTGTTCTTTAGAAAATTGACACAGCTGAAGGCAGGTAGAGTAATTGAGCTTTCTCCCCATCCCTGCCATGCTGACTTTCTAAAGCAAGCTCTGTGTTTTCAGTATTCTTACAAGAACTGAACTGAGTGTCTTTACAAATGAACTATTTGCAGAAGTAGAATTTTGGAAGTGGAAAAATTAAGGGTACTCCCTAGCTTTCATGCTTGTAAAGCTTGGGAATTGACTCATAAACTCCTGATGGCAGTGACTTTGTTTATTGTGAAGCCAGAAAGTTCTAAAAAACAATCTAGAAAGAGAGGATGAAGGTAAGGGAATCCATTGCAATTAACCTAAAATTAAAGAAATGAACAAGCAAATGCTGCAGTAATAACACATCTGCCCAGCATCATCGTCATAATTTTTGTTTCAATTTCCTTAACCTGTACACTTGATTAGTATTATTTCTCATTATACCCTCTATGGAGCACACACCACTTCTCCCAGGTGTCTAGGACATTTCCTGTCTTACTGCAGCCAGGATATTAAATCCCATTAGGATTAAAGGAATGATATAATAAAGTTGAGAAAAGTACATTGGAATAGATGAGAACATATGTATGTGTTTTAGGTGGCCATGTCTAAAAATTTGGCTTAGTGGCCTGAGTTCCAGACATTAATGGAAATGTTCCCTTTCATATCTTAAGAGGAATTTCTGAATAACATGTTTATCACCCTGTCTTTTTTCAAACCTGCCTTATTTAATTTCTCTTTTGGCATGATTAATGCTAGCTGAAGAGGAACCATTCTGGCTTTGTGTACTTGCTAAAAATTTCAAATTTGCTTTGTTCAATGCTGGAACAAAACAGCTCTTTCTAGGTATTGTTATTAAAGTATTTAAGGGCCGAAACATCAGGCTGAAAGTTGGAAGGGTGAAAGTTTTATTAATCTCCCCTTCAAATGGCAGAATCATCCACACAACTTCAAGCTTTAGTCATTCTGCTGTGAACAATCATGAAATAATTTCACTGTAATAAACAAACATGTTTCAATAGTCAATATATTGCTGAAAATGCTACTCAGTCATAAATTTGTGGTGTCTAAGAAAAAAAACCCCAACCCACTAGCAGCCTGCTTATGAAACTCCTTCCTACCTCACTGACCAGTATTGCCCCAGTGGCTGTGTCTATGTTGTCTAAAAAAGCTCCAAAGCTGCCCTCAGGGCCGTTCTCCCCACCTTTCATGCTGCGGTCTTCCAAAAATGGAGTTCTCAGTGTAGCAGTCAAGGACCCTGTGGCTGCCTGAGAATGTAATAAATGTTGAGAAGAGGTAACAGAGAATAAAGGGAGGAGACAGCGTATGGAGCACAGCCTGCATATGAGGGTTTACAACCCTATGTTATAAGCACAGGAGTTTTGTTGTGCTCTGAAGCCAAGTTGTCTGTTTTCATTAGTCTTCCCTTGCTTTATATTAAGGCTATTAATTTTTAGGGGGAACAAAATTAACAACACATGGCTATTCTTTCCTTCAAGAAATCCTGAAAATAATCAAAAATAGGTCCTATGAATTAATGGGTTTTTCTCTGATATTCTAACCACTCAATACCACTTTTCCTGGCAGTTCATCCATTTTATATGAATCTGAGTGACATGCAACATCAACTGAAAGGCAAGCAAAACCAAAACCAAATGGTCATATCTACTCTTTTCACTACTACCAGTCAGTGACTCTCATTTAACAAAAAAACATTTGGTATAAATTTTCTGCACTTTACTGCAGACCAAGGTCATAATCAAGTCATAATCTCACTCTACATAATTATAATATACAGTAAGTACAGAGTTATTATGTCTGTAATTGAATGACAACCAGAAAACAAACATAATTCCATTCTTCTGAAACCTTGTACAGAGTTTCTAGTGCTTAAGAAAAATATGCCTGAATTTCTGTCATTTAGTAACAAAAATAATTATTAAACAATGCCTAAAAAATCCAATTTTTTCAACATAAACAGAATTCACATCTACACGAGTGAATATCCTGCTTGCTTTTTTTTTTTTTTAACTGATTAGGAGCCTGAGGTGGTGCTTTACTATGTATGTTTCTCTAAGAGTTACTTCAGTTTGAACTTTGTGTTCAAAATTTAATAGGAGGATACAATCTCTGTATTAAAGGCATGGAGAAAATGACCCCAAAAACCCCAAATTAATTTCAAGGAACCCCTTTTGCATGCTTGGTGCTGTGGCTGCTTCATAGTTATAGGTGTGTATTATGTAAGAGGAAGAAGTAAGGAGGAAGAAGAAGAGGTAAGGAGAAAGAAAAAGAGGTGAAAAGGAAGAGAAGAAACCATTCTTGGTGCCCTATTCTAAAGTGAATATTAATGCCATGATAATGATCAATTGCTAGTACTGGAAGGAAACCTTAAAGTGCCTCTGTACACTGTTACAGACACTATGAAGTCTATATGGACAGATTTTGGCAGAGAAACATTATTGCCTTTGAAATACTGTTAGCAAAATTATTCACATACGTACACAAATGAGCTCTTCTGCCACCTGTTCTTTTCTCCTCTGATCAGGACATTTCTGGTTTTGCCTCTCAATTTGCACTTGTAATTATTCTTTAATGCTCACATCAGGTAGCCTGCTGGAGGCAAGTGAAATGGATTTAGATCTTCCTTGATGGAGACAGGAGAAAGTCTGGGGAGTGGGAGGCAACAATGGGTGTAAAGACATCATTTGCTATCCTTCTCTCCTTTGCTCTTCTCTAACCTCCCACTCTTCCAAGCCTTTTTATCTCTTTCCAGCTACATTCCTGCAAATTATTAAGCAGATACATTTCCCAGAATGATGCAGGCTTCAGGAAATCCCTTTTTAAAAGGCATGATATTGTAATCAACAAAAGCTTTGTCTTTGGGAATTTGGGTCGTGTACAAGTTCTTGTCAGACTGACAAGAATTCGACAGAGTGCAATTCCTGACCGCCAGGAGAGGGAGCTAAGAGAGCAGGAAACTTTTCTCCTCTGACTAAACAAATAATTGAACAAATGTGGGACTCATTTCCTCCCCACTTGGGCAGCAGCACACACATGCACAAACTTCTCCCTCCTCACAGATACCTGAGATGGACAGTGATTGCTGGTGTGTTTGACAGAGTCTCTGTGACATGCCTGACAAACTGAGCAGTATAGCACTTTGTTTGTGGGAAAATTAATATTTCTCTATTCCAATAATGAACATTATTCCCATCTTGAATTAAAGCTTGAAGCTTGTGCTTCACAGTTCAGTTATGTCTTTTACTTGTGAGTTACTACAGAGCGCAATTATTGCATATGTATGAGGAGTCACGCAAGAGGGAGGAGGGAAAAGAGATTTAGAAATGCAAAAAAAAGGGAGGCAGAGGTTTGTGAGGGATATAGCTCCACTACAGGAAATTTTTCTTCTTTCATGGGTTAGTAGAAACCAGTGACAGATGAAAAGAGAGAGAAAGCTACAAGACATAATCACTAGAGTGGTCACTATACTCCAGGAAGCAAGACTGAAATAGCTACAAGAACAACGGCATTAATGCCTTGGGTGGAGTCATGGATTGAAGGCTGCCATTCATCCCACTGGGCACTGTGATGTGCCACACATCCTACTCAGCTTCTCTAACTGGTCCATACATGGGCACTGAAGTAACAAACTTTAGATGTGAAGAATACAGCCTGCCTAGACTAACATATCTTCATTCTTGATTTTACTTTAACTTTTTTTTTTTTTATTTATGACAGAATAAAGTTATTCTCAAAACTTGATGTTGCATAACTTCATCAACATTGTATCATCTGTGATAATTAACATACCTCTGATCCCAGAAACATTTGTGTTTTCAGTCTGTGACAAAAAAAAAATTATCTCTACAATTTTTGTCAATGTATGTCAGGAAAATGACTATTTTTAATAATCAAAAATAAGGAAATTAAAGACTGTAGAATATCTAATGGAAAACAGCATAGAAATAGTGCATATCCTACTTCTGGCAGCATTAGTGTACAATGTTGTGCTATCCATCCAAATTTATCTTTTGGTTTGTCATACCAGACAGTCCAATCTGAATGCCTGTCTACATGGATTAATCTTGCATAGACCTTTGCTATTGATCATTTCAGCTTCTGGCAGAATCATAGAATGCACTGGGCTGGAAGAAACCTTTAAAGGTCATCTAGTCCAAATTCCTGCAGTGAGCAGGGATATCCTCAACTAGATCAGATTGCTCAGATCCCCATCAAGCCTGACCTTGAATGTCTCCAGGGTTGGGGCCTCAACCACCTCCCTGGGCAACCTGTTCCAGTGTTCCACTACCCTCATAGTAAAGAAATTCTTCCTAATGTCCAAACTAAATCTACCCTTCTCTAGTTTAAAACCATTAACCCTTGTCCTATTGCTACATGTCCTTGTAAACAGTCCCTCCCCTGCTTTCTTATAGGCCCTCTTCAGATACTGGAAGGCCACTATAAGGTCTCCCCAGAACCTTCTCTTCTCCAGGCTGAACAACCCCAACTCTCTCAGCCTGTCTTCATAGGAGAGATGACCCTTCTCTGGACCTGCTCCATCAGATCCATATCCTTGTGTTGAGGGCTTCAGAGCTGGACACACTATTCCAGGTGAGGTCTTACCAAAGCAGAGCACAGTGGCAGAATCGCCTCTCAATCTGCTGGCCATGCTTCCTCTGATGCATCCCAGGATGTGATTGACCTTCGGGGCTGCAAGTGCACATTGTTAGCTCATGTCCAGCTTTTCTTTCACCAGTACCCCCAAGTCCTCCACAGGCCTGCTCTCTATCAATCACATCAGCCTGTATTGATAATGAGTATTGTCCCAACCCAGGTGCAGGATCCTGCACTTGGTCTTGTTGAACCTCATGAGGTTCACCTGGGTTCACCGCTCCAGCCTGTCCAAGTCCCTATAGATGACATGATATCCCTCTGGCATATCAACCACACTATTCAGCTTGATGTCATCCGCACACTTGCTGAGGGTGCCTTCAATCCCACTGTCTATATCATTGATGAAGATATTAAACAGCACTGGTCCCAACTTGGACTCCTGAGGGACACCACTTATCACCCATCTCCATCAGGACACCGAGACATTGACCACTACCCTGTGGATGTGACCATCCAGCCACTTCCTTATCCATCGAACAGCCCACCCATTAAATCTATATCTCTCCAACTTAGAGAGGATGTTGTGGGGGACCATGTCAAAGGCCTTGAAGGAAAGTTCTAGAAATGGAAAAATTGCCATTAAGGACTTCCTGCCTGTGGAGTCCTGAATTCTAATGTAGAAATTGTCAAAAAGTACTCATCTTATTGTAGCTGTCAGAGTAAAAGGTAATGAGGACACACATGACAAATTGAAAAAGCAAAGTCTTGAGCTGCCTGTGAACAAGCAGGAAGGACTCCCTCATAGAACACAAGAAGGAAGCGTGCAGAATTCCAGGTTTTTCACTAACATGAGCTTCTGAATTGTGTAGGACTTCAAGGCAGCCCAAAGTCATTGACAGCCCAAGCATCTGTTTATAAGGAAATATCCCTGTGTTCATTAATAAATTACTTTACTCCAGATGGTGACCATCATGATATTTTCACTCCAGTGGGCAAAGAGGAACAGATGATCACCTCCAGGACTCACATTAAATGGAGTATTGCACCTACTAGCAAAGGACTATTGGTGTCTTCATTAACCTTCCCCCAAGGCCTAGTCTAATTTTTCACCAGTCTAATGCTGCACTCGTCAAAACTTAACAAATTTGTCAAGAAGTGAGAATGATCTATTTTGTACGGTAGTGAATTAATTCCCTAGTCTTTTTTATCCCCAAAGAACTAGTCTCATATCTTAGATGAAATAGTTTTGATGTATCTCATCTAGGACTCCATAAACTCAGAGAATTATGTGATGATGTAAAGCTGTATTAAGAGGGGTGGAAATGGCAGATGAAAATCATCTTACATGAGGAGTTATCTGGAACATTTCAGCAAAATGCATTTTCATTAAAATATATGATTTCACTGAAGCCAAAATCTTTCATGGAGATTTGTCGGGTTTGATTATGTTTTTAGTAGGAAATGTGCCTGAGGCCCAATGTTTTCTGATCATTTAAGACCAGAGGCAGAGAAAGAAAAAAGGAATGAGAAAGAGTAAAAAATTTATCCTTTTACCCCAAAAGGTAAGTTTTGACACAATTTCATTTCAATAAAGCATTCAGAAAATAGCGTTCACTTTCCACGTTTTAAACCCGTGAAAGTTGTGGAATTATCTGCCTCTGGAAAGCTGCACTTAATATAATAAAATGAAAAGGAAGATATTCTTTGTTTGCTTTCTTGACCCTTTCCCGAAGGGCTTACAGTTTTCTGTGACAAAAACTGGACACGTCTGTTTGAGAAAAACTAATAATACTAAACTAATTTAAAATAACTCTCCTTTTGAAACACAAGTGATCTGTATTGTGTTTAGCATAATACATTTTGTACTAAGAAAAAATGAAGGCAACCTGCTGTTTCTTTGCAAGCATATTGGTCCTTACCTATAAATTATTCTACATTATGAAGCAAACAGTTTGCTTTTTTGTAGAGATGTGTGGGCAGCCTGGCAAAATGTCTCTGGATAATTTAAAAAAGCTGCTTTTAGTGACCTAAGTGACTAAACATTGCCTCTGTGGAAACAACACCTTGACACATTTTAAATGCGTTGCATGGGGCTACATCACTGATGAGATTCTGCATCGTGTCACACTACTTTGGGGGGTGTCTTTAGGATCTTGGTCAAATGAGTGAGGGCTGCTATGTTTTTATCTTCCCTATTTGTAGCATAGGCCCCAGGGAGAAAATATGGTCCTAGTTGCACCTCTTAGGCACCTTGATATAAATAAAGCTCAAAGTGCTATCATACATTCATCTTTACAACAAAGCCAGATGGAGATCTCACCTTCCCTTTTTAATATTACTTACTTAGCATGCTGCTCCTTTACAGTACTGAGAATTACTCTATAAAATCTGCTAAGAAACTATCAGGATATATTAATAAAGTTTTCCCACTAACTGCTACAGAGAACCTGTCATGTATGGTGTAGTCACTTATGGGGTTGCTGAACAAAAGATGTTCCCTGGCTAGAGAACAAATCTTGCTTATATGACAGAGTCCCTGTAACAGGCAAACAGAAGGTTATCAAACTTTTTTTTTTTTTAAATCATTGACATCAGATTGCCAGTTAACAGAAGACAGGAAAGATATTAAAATGATGGATGAAGAATGTACAGCTATGCCTCTGAAATCCCTATTCAGCTAAATAGCTGAATTATTTATCAACTGTACAATATCTCAACATCAATAGAGCCTGACAAGAGTCTGGGGATCTGGATTTATTATCTTTTCCCAGTGATCCAATTACACTTTTCTGTATGTACAGGTGAAGACAGTACAATTTTCTCACTACTGTGGGATGACAATAGAGCACTTCCTAGAGGAAACACCTTGTGCTCCCACATATCATCAGAATAAAAATTTTAATTTTACAGAAATGTAAACCACTAAAAATATAGCAGTAACTATTTTATAGAAGGCAAAAAACATCCAGGATATGGTAGCATTCTTTCAAAATGCACTTTTTACATGGACATCAGTAAACCCAGTGATTTTCCTTAGAATACTGAGAGGAAAAAAACACCAGAGGCAGTAGGGGAGAGCAGTTTATGAAGGACATGGACCATTTACAGATTTTTTTTTTCTTCAGTTACTTTTTTTTGGTCTTACCATTTATTTTTTGCTCAATTTCATTCAGGATTCTAGTAACTCTGTATGATAATCACTGTTTTCAGTGAGAGGGTCCTGTTGTCCATTTTCAGTATTGATGGCCAAGAACATATGCTAAGAATGTACATAACTGAAGAATAAACAGATTGAAGAAAATATGAGAGGTGGTGGGATTAAATAATTTGTTTGGTGCAGTGGAGATGTGAATCCCCATTCTTGATTCTGACAGAGGGCACATTTTTTTGGCATTTTCCTCTAGTTTGGTTCTCCTTTGGGAAAAGAGTACAGTACTACCTTTCCCCAGCAGTCATTCAGATTTCCCATTTAACTTCAAAGTTCTCTGAGAAAGGGAGACTGCATGGGATTGCACAAAGCTTAACACAACACAGCTTCAGTTTTAGGTACAAGTAGAGATAAGAACAAACTAGAAACAGTGAATAGACTTTTCTAACCCAATGATTCTCAGACCTGGGAGTTAAAACCACAAGATCATGAGAGGTCTTAAGGGATAAATAAAGGTAGTGTCAGCCAGCAAGAGGACTGCTCCTCCAGGATGAAGGACCTCCAGGATGAAGGAATACTGAATATATGTTTAAACACTGGCTGCAACAGTTTATGTCAACCAGGGAACTACTAGCTGCCTTTAATTTCTGAACACAGAGCAGAAGAAGAAATGGTGTTTACATCTGCAGCTATGATTAAAGTTGTTTCTCAGTGTTCCTCCTGCTCTACTCTTTCCTTGAATGAGCAGAGATGCTGCCAACACAAGGGGTGCATAAAGGCACAGCAGAGCTAAATGGACATCATACTTCCAGAAGTTAGAAATGTACAGCTTCAGCCAGTTTTTTTTTCTGCCCCATGTTGATGGCTGCATGACAGAATATTCTGTGTGAATAGATTCATATGCTATACAGCACAGCAAGTCTTCTGACTATGAACAGAGGAAAGGGGACATAGTAATGGCAGTAAGTCTAATTCTCTCCACAATGCCCAGAGTGACAGAAAAGAGCCTGTCATCTATGTGTGTTTATTAAGAAGCAGCTCACAGCAGAATAAACCTGGTATTCTGTCCTAAAGTTTATGTCTTTATATTTTCTCAATAACTGCTCTAAAACTTTTTTTAGAAAGTTCTCTGAAGATTATTTCACTTAGGAAGTTCAAAGCTGTCATGTTGAATGAATCCTGACAAAGACAGAAGAAAGCAAAGGAAGCAATTCATCTTTTTTTTTTTTTTCCCACTTCTCCCCTTTGCCTTTGAGTTCTGTGTGTGGTTGCATCAGTGAGATCAAAATTGCCAGTAGGCCCATAGACGATACCTACCAGCAGTAGAGCGAAAAACATAGTCCTCTACCATTAATTCTTCACAGTGGGTGACCTTTAGCCCTGTGCAGACAGCCAACAGGAGGCTCACACAGCACTTAAACTCTTGTAATAGCTTTTAAGTGGATCCTAAGAGGTGCAGAAGCCTGAAGTTGGCCTTCAGCCGAAGAGCAAATTCCATCTGACATATGCCAAAGCATTTCAGGCAATAGACTCCTTATTGATATGTGTCCTTGTGCCACTTTTCAGCACACTTGTTACAGCAAGGAATCACAGTATTCTTATCAGCATTTTGTGCTTATACAAAACTCGACATCTCAAATGAGTTCAGGAAGGCTTTAAGCTATTCTACAGGCAGCAAATATACTGACTTAAAAATGAAACTACTTTTTTTCTCCTGTTTGCAGAGCACTCTATCTGTTCAATTCATTGCATGAATCAAATAAGAAGATGATCTTTTACATTTTCTATGTAGACCTCTGGGTACTTTAAATGGACCTTAGATGAAGACCTGCTAAGGCATTTTGGGGTTTGCTAATGGTATTTTGCTTTGACTAAGAACTGAGGTAGGTTCCTAGTACTAGTATCTTTGCAAGCATGGGAAATCTTGGATGTTGACCTCTGACTACACCAAAATTTTTGATACTAGAAGCACAGGTTCTTTAGTTGTACTTTTGCCAATAAGGCATATATTTGTTGTAATGCATTGATGTAGAGTATAAAGCCAGTGTTAGTGGTATTTTCAGCAATTTTACCTCTGCTAGTCTGTCCTAGCCTCTATACAGTGCTTTTGTATAAAAGGCTATAAAATAAGGGAACTAAAAATCAATCAGCTTTGTTGGCCTGGGAAATATTCCTAATGTATACATGCATAACATTAGGCATAGCCTTGCACCTTCCCATTTTGTTTCATATTGGCTACATATATACAGATGTGGAAGGATACCTATGGAGCAGAAGATGAAACAACTCCAAATACTTTCCTTTATGGATAGCTGAATGACAGCAGAGCCTATAAGCAGCCTGGAAAAAGGATTCTGAGCATTTGAGTAGCTGCAGATGTTGCTTTGATTACATAAAGGAAATTTTCTTGTAGTACAAAGCCCTCTTTACTCCACCTCTGTCTTTGGGCTACTGTGTCTGTGTTGTCTGTATTCAGGGCATACAGCCTAGACAACAGACATGGCACTGAGGATTAGAATAAATATGAAGGGGGGAAGTCACCTGAGCCTTCACACGCACACACTCACACCCCCCCCCACACCCCCTTCAGTTTAGATTTGGCAGGAATTTCTCAGGCATTTCACTCCAGAACTATTTAGATACATCTTACCCATTACAGTAAATAGCTGACCTTAATTCAAAAAGTGGTGTGAAATAATAAAAGACAAAAAATTAAACAGTTGCAGTTGTTCCAGAGGTAACAGACTTACTGACTCCTAAGAGCTTGAATGAACTCAGCCTACAGCAGTGGAGTTTGTTTACTGTATAATATTATTTTAGAAATCCTTTCCTTGCTAGTTCAATCAAAATGAACTGTGTTTCCTAATACCACACATCCTGAGAGACACTGCCACATGCTCTATCCAAGCACAGGCTTAAACTAACCCACCCTGCCAGCAATTATCTTCAAGGCTTTTGAGCCTCTTGGGAGATATTGCCCCCCTCTATTACAGTGAAGCAGAAAACCATCTCCTATTCGAGAGAAAAAAAAAACAACCCAAACCAAACCAAAACTGTTTGCACATTCACTGCAAATATCTTAAGCATTAACCCTCCTCCCCCCAAAAAATTTACTCAAATCTTCTGTGTAGGGCTTATATGAAGGAGGACAGCTTGCCAGAGCAATAGTGCTCGTTATTATTACTAATAACCAGCTACTTTTGAAGCACAGATAAGGACTAACTAAGCATTGAATGTTTAAACACATTCACTATGGCTGTTCTGGTCACTTTCTGAGTTCACTTCCCATAGATCTTTGAGATACTCTGTAAGGAATAAAAATTTAAGGTTATTTGCATAGGTACCTGTAGCAAATTAACTGCAAATTCACAGGCACCAGACTTCACCTGGGAAGATCCTGACTCCTGCTGCCCAACAATAAGCACTGAATTAGGAAAACTGCAATATGAAAATCATGCTTTTAATACCAATAACCACTGAGATTCATTCAAATTAGTAAGAAATCTGATTAAACAGGGAATACAAAGTACTACTTTGCACAGCAGATAGTTTAATTTGCTGCCACAGGTGTCTGTGGATCAGACACCTGTAGCAAGTTCAGAAAGGGTTTCCATGATTTCATGGTCTTTAAAAAGATTCCCTTAAAGAGAAGAGGAAGGGATGCACTCTTTAGTATGCCTAGTTTCACCATTTCAGGCACTGCTAGGGGAGTGCAGAGGGAAAATGAATCACAAAAAGCAACTTTGACAATTTTTCATTGTTGTTGAGGATAAAACACTGAGCTACATGGACTGTTGGTCTGTCTCAGCTGGAAATTTCTTACGTTTTAGTGAGCCATATTTTATGGTCAGTACTAGAGACTAAGCCCAACAGCAGAAATGTAGCATGCATGAACATGTCTGTTACACTTGCAGAGTATTTGAGTCAGAAATTAAATATGGTGCTATCCTGTAATGGATCTTATTTCTTAAGAGTCATTGACACAGCTCAAATTCTGTATTTTGAAAATCTAGGTAGTTGGTAATGACCATATATATATATTATTAAACCTAAACTGACCAAATAATGTTATCTGAAGCATCTCAAGTTATTTACTGTTGAGCATTCCAGATGTAACAAAAAGGGAGACTTCACTGCTTTTGAGGCCATGAGTATTTAAAGTGAGTACAAAAATAAAATGTTTAAAGATGATGCAAAAATGTGCTTCCACAGCTACAGTTAAGTTATATTTCTCCAAATAGCAATGTACTGGTTTAGCTTTAAAGGACTGGAAACTTTATGAAGTGGTGACCACAGAAGGAACTGAAACATATCATCATATTTTAGGCTCTTCTCTTCAATGACCTCTGAATATTTCCTGTAAAGAAAAACCCAGGCCACAATGTAATATAGAATTGCACTGTCTTGTAGCTCAGACCATTCGGAATCTAGGGTTTCAGTTTGAACATATGTGTAATTTTTTATTTCTCTATGATTTGCAGAAATATTTTATTTTTTTTTTTAATTCCATTTGTATTTTTTGTATGATATGAATGAAATCTTTCTTCTCAGTCTCCTGACCAAACTTCGGTGAAACAGGTCATTAGATCAGCAGCTATATGAAGTCTGTGAACTTGCTAAGTTGTCTTTTCCTTTTTGACTGCTGGGAAAAGTCCTCTTTAAGAAGGACTTGCACACCAGCTCACTTCACCTCCTTTGAAATAAGGTATTTTGAAAGGGCCTCATCTTCCACTAACCTATAGAATTCATCACTTTGGTTGTGCTTCAATGTAAAAAGAGTTCAGCAAAAATATTATCTCTTTCTAAATTCAATAACTTTCACAAATAAAAATTCAGAATAAATGTAGTAATAAAAGAAACAAAGGCAGAGGGTATCCACACCTTTGCTTCTTCTTATCTTGCACTCAATTTCATGCCATCACCACCAGTAATATCTTAGCACCCATCCAGATAAATCCCTCTCCCCTTTCAGTAGATGAACACTTCAACAGCTTCCACTCCTCTCTGTCATTATTAACCTAAGTAATAACAATCATATTTTTTGAAGTCTATTTTTCTAGGCAATCAGTATTTTTCTGCTGTTTGAATGTGTTAAAGTAAAATAAATTCCATGATGAGATGATGTCTTGACAGTTATGGTACTGGCAGTCAGTAAATGCTTGGTAACAGCAAACAAGACTTGCTTATTTTCTTCTTTAAAAAATACAGTTACAATTTTGCGATCACAAATAAGAATTTCCTTGTCATGTATTTGCAGTCTCTCTCTGAGGGAGTAAGCTCACCTTTTGCATCAGCTACTATAGGACATAATGAACGTGATCTTACAGTGTTAACACAGCCATGAAAGTTCACACATTGCTTTAAAAAGGATAATTATATCACATGATCTGTGGGACACAGCCATACTTGTCATTTTATACATCATTATTCACCTTCTGATCATCCTTTCTAATCCAGACTAGGTCAGTAGCGTCCAGCCATCAGTCATTAGAAAGGGTGATGAATATGGTGAAAAATGAGGTGGCAGCTTAAGGCTATTCCTTAGGAGGAGTCTGAAATGGTGTAAAGAGGGGGCAGTTACATATACGATAGTCCTATTTCTCTTTCCAGACTCCAACATCAAACCTTTGATTATTTACTGAGCCAGGAGCGGTCAGGCATACCTCTAACATGAGTCCTTGGAGCGACTAATGTCACTCTAGATAGAAAAAACTCTGCTTTTCAGGATCTCTTATTTGTAGACACTGTATCTTCTCTTTGAGTGAAAACTACCTTAGAGTCAAAAGCAGCAGATGAAGACATAATTGAAAATCACAAAATCACACAGAATCACAGAATGGTAGGGGTTGGAAGGGACTACTGGAGATCATCTAGTATAATCCCCCTACTAAAGCAGGTTGACCTAGAGCAAGTTTCACAGGAACACATCCCAGCTAGGTTTTGAAAGTCTCCAGAGAAGAAGACTCTACAACTAGTCTGGGCAGCCTGTTCCAGTGCTCTGTCACACTCACAGTAAAGTGTTTCCTTGTGTTTAGGTGAAACTTCTTGTGTTTCATTTTGTGTCCATTGTCCCTTGTCTTATCACTGGGCACCACTGAAAAGAGACTGGCCCATCCTCTTGACACCTGCCCTTTAGATATTTTAAAAATGAGACCATCCTCCTAAAGTAGAATACAGTAGAATACCCCTGCACTCAGAGAAGCTCTAAATAGTGTTGTTTCATTGCTTAAATAATTTATTTTTCTAAGAAATCCTGTGGTGGCCTCCATCAAGCTGCATGGGTAAGCTATCCTAGAAATCTCACTACAAGTATGATGATAATGGGAAGATAAAGTTTCCTCTGCTGGCTTGTGTTTAGAAGGTGAAGAAATAGGGTTTGTTGCAGTACCACAGGCTTCATTCAGCCAATATCATGGTAGAAACAATGGAAAAATTCCTTTTCTGATAATTTTTCTTCTAAAACTTGTCAGGTGTTGGATTTCCATCCTCAAAATTAGGAGTCAAAAGGCCAGGCTTCAAATGTGCATCCACTGGCTTTCTGAAGGTATTTTTTGGTAATGTAAGATAATTATGTTCACCCCAGTGCTCATTTACATGTGTCACTTTAGGCTTGAGAGCTCTGCCTGGAACAGCAACACTGACCTTACTTCTGACCAGATGGCTGCCAGCAGGAGACAGGCTAATTCTCTGGTTCATTTGTATGTTATGGGAACATGGGCCTGTCTGGCCTCCTGGGTCATGGAGTACAAACCTCTGCTATTACAGGCAGCCCTATCACTGAAAGGTAATACATTAACTAGGAGATGATGTATGGTTTGCTCTTCCTGCTGTGACTTCTTTCATGGCCCTTCCCAATTTCTTCTGGGAGATAAGGCCTTGGGCTTCAGCTGATTTTGTTCCCAGGGTTAGCTAATGATCCCTTGCAAAATCACACCATGATAAGCATTATTAACCTCCTCCTAGTATTCATAAAGATTTTTATTTTTCAGTTTAGATTGAGAAACAGACACAGTGACTGTGTTTTTGGGTTCAGCTATGGACTGTGTGCAGCATTGCGGTAGAATATAGGAACTACAGAAAACCTTTAGTTTCTGAGGAAACTGCTCTGGCATAGACAATATTAAACAGAGCTCAGACTTGTGCAAGAAATGCAGGATAAGACCCAGTATAAGGGATATAAGGGAGAAAAGCAAAGAGCTTTAGGATGTAACATAAGTATACCACATTAGGAGGTTATAATGAGCTTCCTTCAGGAAACCTTCTTGTACACTTAGAGCAGCCCAGAATAAGGACAACTCAAAGAGTGTCTTATGTTTCCCTTGGCATTCGGGACTGGTGTTAGAACACTAAAAATGGCAATGTCAGATTTTCCTCAGAGTTAAATGAAATTGCTTGAAGGTTGCAGAGTGAGATGGGTACACAAGTAAAATTAAAAGTTACAAGTTCCTGTCTCCTAGTCTGCATTCAACCAATGAAACCACATGTTCCCTCTCCTTAAACATCCATCTTGGAAGACTTAGCCCGTATTGGCCTGCAGTTTGACTGTTTTCAGCTTTGTTGTTTTTTTTTTTTCCCCTCTAGCCTTTACTACCAACCACAGACAGAGTCATTCAATGCAAGTATAGGGAAGAAAACTGGTGTCACAATGGGGAACTCCATTTACTGAAAACACTTGCAGAAATTCTTTTGTTTATTGAAAGCATGTAAATGGACAGTATGACTTACAAGGTTACAAGGAAACAAGTACACAGCTTCCCCTGATGCTGTGGTTAAGACAGCTTGGAAACTATTGTGCTGTGTGACAGAACAGCACAAAACAGCACACTGCTGAAAGCCACAGCAACTATTCAAATCCATCTTTGTTTCAAGTACCAACTATTAAAGTGATCATGCTGGTTTTACCTTGTTCTCTCTGACAGTGGGTGACAAAAGTCCTTATAAATGCTGAAAATTTGCAAGTCTGCCTATTCTGAATAGCAGAGGGAATTTGTCTTTGTGGTTTTTGAATAGCACTGTGGAGCCAAAACTGAAAAGAATAGTTGCACATACTGTGTCAACTAAGCACAGTAGAAAGGAAATGTAAACCTGGAATATGGAGATCCATGTGAATTAAAGTGCCTAGATTTTATGGCATCTAGATTTTAATGTAGCCTGAATGAGATATGGTAAAATTCATGGCATTTATTTTACTTCATGAGCAGTATTTCTTGTTGGTAATTCCAGGATACTTCAAGTAGGCAGATTACCCAATCTCTTCATTCAACAGCATCACATGGACAATTTTATGCCAAAAATAAATAAACTTTGTGTCTTTCACCACTGCTTGCACTTCTGTTGACATAGGATTGAACAAGCCATCTTAGTTTTCAAACTGAGACAAAAAAAATTGCAATATCTAACTGAAAATATCAACTCTATTCTGTTCCTGGAGTGCTCTTTACTCAAATATTAAGTTTTTCCAAAATGTATTAATTCTTTGGAATTATATAATAAAACATTCTGCAAATTACATTGTTGAGATCACTTATTTTTGAAAGTGTCATTATTTGCAGTTGGTCACATTAGTCATATGGAGAGCTTCTAGTTTCATATTCAATGCTCATAATTCCTATGATTTAATTTCTGGTGGAAATGTTCATAGAAAAGATATGTAAGACAAACCAACAGTTTACAGTTGACTTTTCAAAGCCTCCTCAAAATTCATGCAAATGTGCCCAACCACCAAGAAAAAAAGGAATGTAAATATATCTCTGTTTTTTTCAGGAGTTTCTGATTCCAGGGCCAAATTCTCCATTGATGAAAATAAGACATTTTATTGTGATTGTCCAGCAGAGAACATACTGTACAATATTTTCATATTTCAAACCAAAGGCTAAGAGATTACATGGACATTTGTATTCCTATAAAAAGGAATTCTATTCCTTTTTATCGGAATATAAGTTATCATTCTTAGCACCTAACAAAGTTATTTTTCAGGTTTGCTTCTAAACGTATCTAAGATTTGTGAAGAAATACTTATTTTTAAAAACTAATGCCACAATCTGTTAATGAAATTTGAGAATGTAAATGTTCTTCCTCCCTTAAAAACAAACAAACCAAAAAAGCATTCTGGTCTTCTTTCCAGTGTTGTATGATAATCCATTAGAATAATATCCAGTCTTTTATACTTTATCAACAAAATTAGTATTGATATTGTTAGTAGTGTATAAAACAGACTTTACTGTGAATAATAGTTATTTCATTGCTTAATTTTAAATATTCAGGTTTGTAATACTTTACTTCTCATATGTTTTTTATATTTTTGGGGGGGAGATGGGTTTATTTGTATCAGGCTGCAAGACTAGAGAACCCAGAAATTATTAAAACTGGTCTATAAGAAAAGTACAATTTGGAGAAACTAGTACAAAATCATAATCGTAGATTCCTTTTCTATGTATGAAGCTTCATGGCTCTGATTCTATTTTACTATCTTTGAAGTCAATGGAAAATTTCCCATTAGTTTCAGTTGGCTCTTTGTTTTATTTTCAGAAGTATTTTTTTTTAATTTTCTCATTTCCAAGTTCCCATGATTTAACCTTGGGTGTGATCTTGAAAGAATTTTTATGCACATGAATAGACAGAGTTACTGAAGTCATTGAGCCTGGAGGGTTGGATCCAACATCACCACTTAAAGTGCTATATTCTGTTAACTGCATGATGTCAATCACATCACTTGATTTTTCCATCCCACTTTATAACTCCAGATATACAGCTCTGCAGTTTATGCAATATTGCTAACAATGGCAGCTCGCTAGAAAAGCACAATTAATACTTTGTAGAATGACAAGAACATAAAACTGCATGAAAGTACTTCCAATGCATTAGGAAAAAAGCAAAAAGGCAATTTTCTCCAAGTTTCTTGGGAGTGTTCTGAATGACATTAAGTGTAATAGGCTTGAGAGCAATATTTTGAAGAAAGTATTTGAAATTTTTTTTTACATAAAGTCAGTTGATTCAGGCACACAATTATTACTGCATCAAGGGATTTTTTAAAGACCTGAATAACAAACAAGATAATGGGTTTCATCAGTTTCATAGGATATTTAAGTGTCTAATTCACTTTTCAAAATGAAAATTTATCCCCAGGTTTCATCTGGTGATGCAATGCACCACCAGCATGCACTGTGTAAAATCTAGTAGCCATGGTTTAATTTAATTTGAAGTAAAGATAAAAACACCACTTTATGTTACAGCAGCTTTGCTAATGATCATCAGTCAAAACTTTAGCTTATTCCAGGCATTGTTCTTTATAACTTTTATGCTCAGATATTTCTACAAAATCAATGCTGTTTCATTTGCTGTCAGTTACATTTTCTAAAGTGCTTCTTCTTCTCCCTCACCCTTCCTCCCTCATCTTAATGAAGATATTGGTACCTGTAAAATGCTGAGGAAGAACCCATCTGGGACCACGTAATGGATATTCTTTCTATTCTGTAAAAATAAACTAAGTTCACACACGTCTGTATTTCCAGCATTTCTTCTGGGCAATTGTTCTACATTCTTTCTCCCTCATATCTCCCCTCCCCAAGGTAAAGTACAATCCACTCCAGGAAGTTTCTTGGGATTTCAGCATGGGTGGACTGGTTCTTAACTGTTGTTCTCTCCCTCCCATGACTTACATGAATTAAATGGTATACGGATTTTTTTAAAGAACTGTCTTTATTTGGAAACTAAGTACTTCATTGATTCTTAATTGTTCAAAACAGAAATTCCAAGGTTTGGGTTTTTTTTTTCTCCCTCTTAAATATCAAAGTAATTGAGTCTCCAGCACCTCTAAGTTCCCCTTAGGTTTATGAACTGAACTTTTTGTTTGCTTTAGTGTGCCAACAATTTTCAAAAATGGTATAAATGAAAAAAACATAGTAAATAAATCCATTTTTATTGCAAGAGCTCTTCTATGCTAAATAAGTGTATTTAAGTATGTCCAGGCTCTGCCTATAGGATATAATAAGAACATTCAACACTTAAGAGCAAATGTACTTTTCTGCTAAATGACTTTTCATCTCTCAAGTATAGTAGAAACATTGAGAAATGAAGCCCCAGCCCAAAAGAAAAACAGAAAATGGATAATTAAGAAAACAATGAACATTAGAAAACCTGTAAAATCCAAGACATGCAGCTAGACCAGTTCATTAAGTTCAGTCTAACTTGATTTCAGCCGTAACTATAATAATATCCAGCAGACACCCCCCTGCTGAGAACGACCTCTGCAGAGAAACCCTTGACCTACTGATTTTAATAAAACACTTGTTTCAAATGCTTCTTTTTAATTAGATGTCTAGGTTTGAGGATGCTAGGTACCAAAGGAGTACTGGATACCCAGGAAATAAGCACTACATAACTGTAAAGATTTGTTTATAAGATGAACAAAGAAATTATTAAAAATACTATTAAATATTGTTAACCGATAATTTTTTTTGAAAAAGATTGCAGAGGGGAGGTTCAGGAGTCAGCAATAAAAAAAGCAAATTTAAAAACAAATGTTTTTTCGCTCCAAATTTTTTTTGAGAGACAGCATTATTTGTTGTCCTACCTAGTCTGGGTAGTGTTCTACTTCCTACACTCACATGGAGGCTCACATGGGAGTTTCCTTCAATAAATTCACAAGAAAGACATTGCTTTTATTTGTGAATCCTGTTAGTCCAACTGCCAGAATTGTTTTCAGCTTTTCATCTTAAACTGGGCTTTAAAACATATTTTCTGGCCTGTAGCACATGATAGCAGACAAAAAAAATGCTGTGAATTATTGCAAGGCTCCCTCCAATATTTTTCTATCAATACTAAGGGTACTGGTGCAGAATCATTATTCTTCTCACATCTCTGATACCAGGCATACAAAGTTGCCACAAAGGGTTTGCAAATCTCAGGTGCTCAGATGATCTACACTCAGATGATCTCTGCTTTATAATGCCTGCTCTGCTGCTTTAAGGTAGCTCTGGTACTTACAAAATTTAGAGGCACTTCAGATTGCTCTAAACCCTTCTGGCTGGTAGCAGCCTCTGCACAGCCATTTCCCATCTGAGAGCAATTGTAAGCAGATGCCAAGCAGTTGCCTCTGGTAAACAGTTGGCTATGGCCCATCTGACCCCCAGGGTAACTCATTTTTTGTGGCTAGGCTAGGGATGGAATTTTCAGCTGGGAATAAGCATTACCATTTATTGTTCTACTTTATTCTGCCAGAGCAAAGCTGGATTGCAACACAAATTCTGAACAGTCATCTATAGGGTAAACAATACAAGCATCCAAAATTATTGAAGTATTTAGAGTTTTGAGTATGAAGAACTGCTCAAAGAATGCTACATAGTTGTCTAAAAATTATTTTTATGACCATTCAGTCTGTTTCCCCACAGTCAATAAAAAGAAAGCTTTCTTTTTTTGCTACTTTTTTTTCCTCATAAGAACAGGTGACAGGACTAGTGATGAGAGTACCTAGGCTGTGGTTCACCTGAGTTCCTTAGGAGGGACAATGCACTACTGACAGCTTCTTCCTAGCTCATGAATCTTTCTGAGTGAGATTTACTATCACCTCTTGGCTGCTGAAACACTTTAGCTGTTCTGTTTTTAGAGCTGTGCAGGAGCTCCTATCTCGCTTACTTCACTGACAGTGTCAGCAGAACAGGGTGAGGCCAGACTTCAGATTGGGGCAGGGGAGATTATGGAAAGGATCAGGTATGTCCCCAGTCTCAGTGACTGCACGTTCAGCACACTTGACTCCTCTTGAACTAATGGGGAAGAAAGAATGTAAATTTATGTGAAGACTGCCTTCATCCCCACCTCAACTATGGTGGCCACTGTCAAAAATGAAGGACGTCCTCAGAACATTACCAGCACCTTCTAATAGACTGGAAAAGGTGTAGTCTGTATTTGGAGAATATTGCTTATAGACAAACAAGCAAGAGAACAGAAATCACAATATTTAATACTTTGCATTACAAACAAATCAGAAATTGAATTGTTTGGAACAAAGCCATGGGACTACCTCTTGACTAACATCTCATGTCTGCTGTAAATAAGACAGATGTGAAAGTTTCTGAAAGAAGAGGTCACAGTAATCCTTTGTAAAGGAATTGCTAGCCAACATAAATACAGAATTCACAATTAGCTCCCACTATAATTATTGAGTCAAAACCCAGATGGGAATAACAGACATGAAAAATAAAATCCTCTACTTCTATTTAAGAAAAAGTTAGAGGCAACTAATCCTGGGACTACATTCTAAAAGCAACTGCTTGGATATTTTAATAAAGTTCCCCATTTTCAATTATATAATCGTAACAGTGTTAACAACTGAATATATTCTAAACTCCAAATTATTATTCTTACCATTCAGAGACTGCATTTATATGAAGAAAATACGATTTTAATCTCAGTAAGGAGACTGTCAAAAATGAATGAAACTCAAGAGTTATGGCAGTTAAGCCATGAGTTTTTCATCCTGAGCACTGTTAGCAGTGCATTCATCACAGCAACACTTGATTTACATTTACATTTCAAAGCATGTTGTAAACATGAACAAGTTAACCATAATTTTCTGTAGGGTAGATAAATACTGCAGACAAAGCAGCTGAAGCAGAAAACTGAAGAACTGTATTCTTGAGATTCTGAGCAACCACAGGTAACTTGATTTCTAATAGGATTTAGATGCTTAGTAGTAGACTGGTATTTATTTTTCAGCAGTGTATATCTTCTGGTGGAAAATCCTGGATCAATTATTTTATTGCTATGATTAGATTTTTAATTGTAAATTGAATTTTAAAACTATTCATACATGGATAATATTTTTGTTGTTCATACAAACCAGCATCTTCCTACTGCTGACCAGGGACCAGATGAGAGTTTATTCCAACCAGTCTCACACTTTTTTTGAACAGCAGAACAGATAATCAGCTACTGTGCCTCCTCTTGGACAGGTTCCCACAGCCTACCCTGGCTCTCTAGAGCAAGGATGGGAGAAAAGGTGGATTTGTATGTACACAGACATCGACTCAGTCTTCCTTTCAGGCATATATTCTGGGAACAAGGTGCCATAGGCATGTTCACATAGCCAAGTTCAGGACTTGCAGTTACCAATGACAGACAAATTAGCTTTAACTAAACAGTATGTCTGAAAAAAAATATTTTATTAAGGCTAAAGTGAGATGTCTTGGAAAATCTCAAGAATTCTATTTGTCATTACTATTAAAGAAAACATTTTAAAATTATAAAATTAAACATACTCCTCATTTCACAATTTTTTTTATTTTTTTTTTTTTTAGGGACAAGTAGAAAATAATCAGTATTTAGAGCTAGAACAGTGCAAAATTGTCCCAAAGCAGTAGGAGTCAAATGTAATTAACCCAAGCTTCCACATCAAAGTCAGACAGATCTATAGGAATTTTTGCATGACCGTCTCCTAGTTTCAGCCTATAAAAGTTTAAACTGGAAATACTGTTTTGAAAGGAACAAACATTATAGACATTAATATAGTTATGAGGAATTACTTTGTTGAAAAACTTGAAAATAGAATACAAGAACCCTTAAACTTTGGCGTATTATTTCAAACCAATCTTAGCTGGACCCAACAGCTGTTGCCAGATGATGGCAGTTTTGTATGAAACAACTAAGATTCCAGTGCAGTTATCACTGGGCAGGTGTGCATCACAAAAATCACGGTTCCCTTTTACAATGACTGGCTTCTTGTGAGGCCAAAAAAGGAAATAAGCACGGAGATAAAATTATCCACTTATTCACTGAAAGGTCCCTCTGGACTCAGTTGTGGGATAGACTGAGACAATATGTATGAAGGGAGGACAAAAGCGTGACTTGTGCTTCCATAGTGCTTGTGCTGTATTTTTTCTATGAATAATTACACTTTCATTGTTCAAGGCTTTCAGTCTGATAAAACAGCACTACAATAACTAATCATTGAAAATGGTAAAAATAAATCTTTTCTACTCACTAAAATGACAAGATGGGTAAATAAAGAAAAACATATAGGCATCTGAGTATATTTTCTACTCTGTATTAAAATAAGAAGCCATTTAAATGTATTTATTCTTATCCTTAATATGGTATCAGAGAAAAAAAAAGTAATTACCCTCATATCACCCTCCAACAAAAATTAAAGGGAGAGGTTACTTTATGCTTCACACATTTCTGTATGAACTCCAGCAACATTAATGGGAGCCTTTGGCTAAATCCCCAAGCCCTGCAGTAGGTACCTACCCTTTATAATTTAGGGAAGAACTGAAAAGATGGAGGAGTAAGACTTAACAAACATTAAAAAAAAACCAGCAGAAATCAAATTATAACTGGAATTGCAGTAGAGGACAGCAGAAACACTGCAGAAGTTTGTAGTTTGCAAAGGAATGGGGCTCCTGGATTCCAACTGGGTCCTGAAAAGGTAAAAATAGAGCTGGTGTGAAAAGGAGTGACAGAAATCCAAGAAGCTTAGGAAGCCTATCATCACCTTCACAAATAGTGGTATACATATCCATGATGGTACAGAATGGAAGATATGGTATTATTTTCCAGATGAATCAAACTGATACTTTCCATCTGTATACTATGTTTCCTTAGCGAGTAATCAGCTTCTTGGAAAGAAATATATCTGTCCTTGTTTCAGCAAAAGGAACATGGAAGATGTATATGAACAACTCTGTGCTTTACAAAAGTAAAAAATAGCATTTTAAACTAGATGATCTCTTGCTATAGCTGGCTGTATATTAAATAAAATTTTGCAGGCTAAAAAGCTAATTCTTTCTGTTTTCCTCTGTCTCTTCTCACTGTATGTGCACTGAAAGAACGTGAGACAGATTCAGGGGTGAAGATGTCAGTCTTGGCAATCTATCATACCTTATAACAACTTCTTTCTCTTATCCCACATCTTGCAAGTTAAGTCCCATACCAAATCAGGCCCACTACATGTGAGTAGAATTTGATATAAACAGAAAAAAAAGATTTAATGGAATTATGCCAAGAATACTTTTGGGCCAAACTGCATATAATAGAATTTCTGCCAGTGAATTGGGTGACAGAGGCAGAAAATCTAATAAAATTCTTTACTGTGTTATCACATTTACATTTAACGATAGACAAACAAATGTCAGAATGTATTATTTCCATGCTATGGAGAGCTGCAAAAATACGGATTTTAAAAGAAGTAGATATAGTCAGAAAAGAAGGTAAATTCAAAACAGTCTGACCCAGTGTGGCTGGGGATCTCCAGTATATGGTTTGGGAAAGTATTTTTCACACGTGAAAGAGCTGTGCTGCGATGTAGGGTACTTATGCAGAGCAAAGATGAAATGAGTGAAAGATTTACCTTGTGCTCTATAAAAAGGCCAGCTTCTTAATGTGTTGAACAGGAAGAATTAAATTCAACTATTAACTTCACATGTAAGAGTGTTCTCTGCGTTGTGATTAGCATTGTGATTCTAGGTTAAGAAACTCAAATTTGGTCAACATCTGTGTGATCGGCTATCTGTGTTGTCTGTTTCCAACATATGTGCAGGATGCCTCTACAGTCATCCAAGTCACCGATCATAGCTTGTTTTTTACTCCGCTTTCAGCTATAGTGAAGTTCAGAAATTTATCTATAACTTACAAATTAACACTGCAAACAGTTTGGCCCACTTGCAAACCATGAAGCCTTGGTTTATTCTGTATCCTTTCTAGCTGTCTTCTTACTTTGCATTCAGTCTATATCTATAGTTAGATGTATTTATTTATGAATCAAGAATCAGCCAAATAAAATGGCTACAAAAACTGACAAAGACTGTGCTTCACAGTAGCTAATGTAACTTAAAAGTTGAACAGAACAAATAGAGAAGAACTGTGATTTAGGATCGATATAGGGAAAGTACATACAGTCATTAAAATAAAAGAAAATTCTACTGGAACAGCTAAAGAGTGTTTCTCCTCTTCCCCATTAAACTCTGCTTTTGCTGAAATTAATTCATTGATGTAGATGGACTTTATCAGGAATTTCACAAGGATGACATTTTAAACATATAGGATTTAATTTTTTCTTTCATTTATAAAAGAAAAGTAAAGAACTATCATCATTACGCCATCATTTTGAACAAGTGATGAGTTCTAAATAAAATCTAAAGTCTATGTCCTTAAATTTGTCTGCAAGAATTACAACGTATGTGTGTATGTGTATATATTTTCCTATGTATTTTTTTTTTTTTCCCCTTTCTTCTAAATCTGTTACAGGTTTACCCAGAGAAGTGGTATCAAAGGGGTTAAAGACATAATATTAATGCTGTACTACACTGATGTCAGCAATTTATGACAGGATGGTGGGTTCCAGTGCCAGAAGCTATGGCACAGGAGAGAATGTTATTTTAACAGCATGATTCTCTAAGAAAGCCTGTCATCTTCTGTTCTTGAACCTTTGCTAATGTACTAAGGCGACATGCCCAGATAGAAAAGGAATGTTTTTCAGCTGTTATGTGGTAGCTATTAATACAGTTACTGCTATACTATAAATATGCTGCTACTGCTTGCCATCATTTTAAATTGACAAAGACATAGGAATCTCCTGGGACACCATTGTTTCTAAAGGGCTACATCCTTCGTTCCTTATTCAGATGAAACTCTTAATAACTGAGCTTGGGAGAAACTTTCCTTTTAAGAATTTTAAGCCCTTGAGACCATTTGGGTACAAATACCATGCTGTGTGAGGCCACATTCACTGTGGATGACAGGGCATAATGCAACACACAAGTCTGAATTTTTCTGCATTGCTGCTCTCATACTCCTTTGATATTTTTCTAACATGCTTTTCAATACCATAGTCAGATCCATCACACACTCAGCAGCAAGAAGGCAGAGATGAAATTCTGAACATGAGGACTGATTTACCACTTTGTCTCACTAATACCCTCAAAACTCACAGGGAATTAATAAAAAGTTTAGCACTTTAACTCTCCCTAGAATTCCCTTTCTTTCTGCTACAACTTTCCCAAATCACTCACCTGTATGCTAAAGATCTTGCTTATTTTTCAAAACCAAATGAAAGACAAAGACAAAATTCCTGTCTAGTGAAGAGTCTTTTTATGTATGGCATTTTACCATGGTTATACATGATTTTCTTGTCTAACAATTTCTTGCAACATTACAGTGAAGGACTATGAAGATAATTCTTTAAGGCCCAAGTGACACTTTTACATAGTTGTTCATAGCTTACACATGTGTTCTTCTAGGTAAATTATCAACAATTGTTCTTGATAAGATAACTCTGCCTACCCCATTTATCAAGAAAGAAATCTGAGTCACCAAGATGAGCAGATTCACATTGATCATCTCAGTCACCTGAACCAGTCAGGTCACCTGAGCCAATGTGGAACTTCAGGGCATCAGGTTGCTCACAGAGTCAGCTCTGTGATCTGTAAGAGCAAGAAAATTCTGTGGGATCAGAAGAAATTACAAAAAAAAAAAAACAAACTATAGAGAAATATTTACATCTTTGTATTTTAATTTCCTATATGTCTGTAAAAATAAAATACTTCTTTAATGTTAAAGTAGCTGTTAATGCCTTTTATACCAAAATTAAGATGTAATGTGAGTATACATAACTTCTCACATTTGAAGTAGTGCTTCCCGTAGCTGTAAAACTGGTTGTTGTTCATATCTAGTCATACATAATTCCTGCTCAGAAAGTTTACCACCTACCTTTCATGTACTTTGTTGCCTTCATGCACTCTGATCTATTTCTTTACCAAAAATTAAATAAATCTTGAAAATACACTGGAAAATATGGGAGTGTACCATTATTTCCCTTATATCTAAAAGACAGAGAGAGAAGAGAGGAAAAAAATAAAAAGAAAGAAATCCAAAACTATCTCCCTGACTGCATCACTGATGGAAAAAAAAATTGAAGAGACTTTAGACAATGTTGAACAAGACCTCAGCAGAGGAAGCAACTAATCACAGAAATAGGTGATCTACTGGTCTGAGCACAGAACTGCAATTTGTATGAGCATATGCTGTAGAACTAGAGGAGACATCCTGGGTCAGTGAATTCAATTCCCTGCTATCATAAGTAATCATGTCATACAATCCCATTCATCTCATTTGAGCTCCATCTTAAAATCCTTTTTATGAATTTTCAGAATGAATGCATTCATAGCTAGTTTATATTAATTTGTTCTTGTGTAACCTTGTCCTTCAGCAAAAAATAGCTCATGCTCCTCCCACCCTCCATTTATTTATAGAAAGCAATCATACTCTTTCTCAGCTATTATTTTGCTAGGCTAAGTCCAGCTCTTTCATTCCCTTTAAGTAAAACAGCTTCTTCATTCTTCTAATTATCAAAGCAGCTGGTCTGTTTACCTGCTCCAGTTCAAACTTTTTTTTTTTTTTAATGTTCCAAGTACTATTAACACTTCCTACTATTAACCATCAAGTTTTCATTATCTACTGGAAATACTTCATTTCATACATACTAATGTGTTTCCTTTATCATTCTCTCCCCTTTCTTTTCTTTCCTTTCTCAGTCTGTCTCTGCTGTGGCCAAGTCACACAAGTGTTTTGTGATTGACTCATACATCCAAGTCTCCCTTCCCACCTGCTGTTTTCCTAGCTTGCAATCTAAACTTTTTGTTAATTAACAATGTAAATATACCAATACTTTTATGCTTGTTTTGCTTAATTTCATCGTATGTCTCTTACATCCATGTCTTAGAACTGTCAAATATTTTGTATATATTATTGCTGTACTCTAATGAGAATTTGTCTCAGATTTGTGTTATTAGTTGAATTTATTCCTAATAAACTAAATTCCTAAATTAAAATGCTAATAATTGTCAGCTCCAAATATAATTCTAGAGGAATTTTGATAATAATAGTTCTGGAGACAAATTACTCCTTCTCTTACCTCTCCTGCCTTTATCTGTTTTACGCTTAGATAACCAATTGTTTCTAAGTCTTATAAGCCTTTAAGTCTCTTCCTCAGTCTAAACATATCAGATATTCTCTTAAAGTCCAGAGAGAGAAGGTGCACTACTATTTTCTTTTAGAAACCTGCTTATTAAATACACCCATCAACCTAGCATGACTCCTCCCTCTATCTTTGCCTAATGCAAATTGCATTTCATTGCATTTTTTCACAGATACCTATGTTCTTAAATATTTGCCTCAAAATGTGTTATAAATTCATGATTATGACAAAGAAACATTAGTCACAATAACAAAGATGATCACTTCTTTCTTGTTTTCTCCTTCCTTTTCATGTGTTCTCCAATTTTGAAAGATGCTTCAGGAGTTAATGTTTCATATCTGCCAGATTTCCAGGGTGAAAGTAATGTGCCCTTAACTCTTACTGCATTCTCAGATGAAGGAACAACAGTTTTTTAAATACATGTTTCTATTAGTCTTTCTGCCTTTGCATTTTTCAGTGTCATCTCCACTGAAAACTCAGTAATGGAGTTCTAACCTTAATAATGAGACCAATTTAACTTACTTGGAAGGAATTATCAAAATTCTCTTCATATTTTTCCCTACAATAGGGATAATTGAATATATGTCACTCAAAGCATGGTTAGGTTTGATTTGCTTATATTTATGTGTTGCTTTAGAAAAACACTGTCTATGGCATCACTGTATCCCCCAATAAATAAAACTGATCTCATAAGTGTCCAAATGCTAATCTTCTTGGGTCTCTCACAAGTTGAACTAAAAACCTCTCATATTAGCATTTTCTAGGAGTGCATCTAGATTACATCAATAAAATCTATCTTTTTTCTGTTGTGCTATGATAATAAGTTATTATAATGTTACTGTTGCTACAGACTAATAATCATACAGTGGCAAAAGTTGCTACAGTTTTAGTACAATAGCTTTATAATTCATGAAAGCAAATGAGAAACAGAAAATGCTACATAGGCTGAAAATTCTAATAAATGTATGCAGCATAGACAATATTTATGTGTAGGTACACATATGTATTCAGGAAAAACCTTTGTAACTATAGCTCAATAATATAGACCAGTAACATAGATAAATGCACTTTAGTTAGTACTAAGCCCTGCAAATAGAGTCTGAAAAAACTACATGGTATTAGACATAATGAGGAGATTAGTGTTAAAATATATGAATAAGATAGCATAACTTTTTAAACAATATGGTAAGTGTAAAGATCCTGGCTAGAAAACATAATTGTTCCATACAGAAAATATATGCTGTACATCACAGAAGGGAGAAGAATGGCAATCCAGATCAGTCAAAAGCAGTGGCCATCAACAGATGCTTCAAAAAGTTCTCAAGAGTAAAACAATAAAGAGATGCTAAATTCTAATTGGTCACATATTTGTAAACAAGTTTCTAAGTTTCTACCTAGCTCCTGAATGATTAGTAGTTGTCTTATCCATTCCCCTACAAGGAAACATATCCTTATATCCATAAAATGTTTTTATTTTGTAACTAAGTATGTTCTGTTAACCATATAAATAGCTAAACTTGTCCTGATCATAACTTTCGGAATTTATGGATATCCTGTAACACTGAGTTCAAGAGGATACCTCTTCAGTATAGAGAATATAATCACTTCAGTAAGTATTTGTCTATTTTTCTGGTATTCTTTGTATAGATCCTTGATCTGATATAATGAAAAAGACTCTTTGTAATATTCTATTTCTCCCTGTCTACCTAATATCTTTTTTATTACAGCATCAGCTCCTTTTGATCATCTCCCTTTTGAGATAAATATTTCTATTTTGTGTAATGTCTCCTCACAATATTAACAAATTTTGCTGTGAAAATGTCATGTTTCCTCTGGAAAAGAAAAAGCAACAAAACCAAACACAGGAAACACTCTTTTGCTGTTGACTTCAATTTTGAAGAAATTGAAATGTCTAGATTTTTATGGGACATTTCATACAAAGACCATCTTTCATTGCATTGTCTGTAAGTGTTTTACAGACAGCAGATGATTTGCCAACATGACTTTGAACAAACTTTCTAGAATAGGTCAGAATTTTTAACCAAATAGGATGAAAGGTTAAATGTCTTGACCAAGTAAGCTTAGTGAGTCAGCAGCAAAGTCAGAAGGAATAAGACTCGGTAGTGACATCTCATCTTTTTGAAGCCAACATAAATTTCCTAACACTTTCTGCAGAGATAGAATTTCACTTCAGTTTCTGTAATATGCTTCTCCCTCCTCTAATCACTGAATTATAATTGCACTAAGTGGCTCTTCAGTTACTAAACTTTTAAAGACCATTTTGGTGGTGGTGCTGGTGATAGTTTTTGCCCACTCATGTACTTGATTTCACATGATTTCACAGAAGTGCTCATCATGCATTATTTCAGTAATATGAGCTTAGGCAAGTGGCATGATTTAAAATTTACTGACTTTATAATCCCTTTAAATAGTTCCAGCATAACATTAACTTATTATAGTGAATGAAAATGACAGTATAATACCAAAATTGAATCAAGTAAACTATAAATAAAATTTCTGTAGGAAGACAGATCTCATTTCAGGCTATTTGCATCAAAGAACATGACGATAATGTATAATATTTGTATACTTAATCTAGAAATGCTTTGATAACTTTTGTTTATTTGCATGAGATTCATACTAATAAGCTATGATAATATTTTCTGTCCTAAATCTTTGGAAATTCTGAGCCAAAGTAAATGAAATAAAACTATTGCATTTTTGCAAACTCAAATAGCTCAACAGATTTAAATCTTCCTTAATTTGACAGCAATACAGCTACAGGTATTTGCTTAACATAAATATTTTTCATTCTTTCTTATTTATTATTACTATATTTGATAAGCCTATCACAAAAATTTGCAAGCACCAAATAGCTTTAATGCTTTTGCAGCAACACTTAACTAGTGAAATATTAGCTCATACATCTTCAATACTTTCTCGATAATCCTAGTAATGTTCTGATGATAGCAACTCTCCAGAATTTTGCTCAAAATGCTTGAAAAATATTTGAAATGGAAGAAGTGATTCTTTGATTTAATATTTATATCTTTGACCAATACAGAGGGACATATTTTCCAATGCAGTTTTACCGGTGACATTCAATCTGGACAGCTACAGTTCTCACATTACTGAGAAAATGTTATTACTATTAATAATCTCAAAGAACATCTGAGTTTGAAGGCACTGCATAGGGCTGCAGATGGCTGCATAAAGGTCATTATTTTTATAGCTATAACATTAAAAATACTGGAAGTTCCATGCATATGACTTCGTCCTGCTGTATGTTTGCCTTCAAAAATCCAGAAATGAATGCAACAGGATGAATACTTTCAGGAAATATAACACTGTATAAACGACGCTCTAGTGCAATCTAAGCTTACAGTAATACAAATATTGATGTTATTTATGTCACCTAAAATATCCAAGTATAAAATATACTTCCCTATCTTATGTGCAACATAGAAGTTTATGTCAGCGAGGCATTACGTCTGTTGCAGTAAGTTTTACTATAAAATGATTTATTGCACTGAAGTCCATCAGGAAGGAAAAGAAGCTTGAAGAGGTGCACAATGGAGTAAGACAGGACAAGGAAAAGAACTGGATGCATACAGAGTTTGACAGCAGAAGTGATCATAGTATCTTTCCAGAGATTTCTACTGTACACAATTTTAACTGTTTGCTGCAACTTACAAACTTCTCTTATGTGAATGTGGTTTCCTGAAGAGAATGGAAATTTAGTCATTTGTAAGGGTTTAGCAAATTGAACCTATAGGTATATAACATGGAATATACACATAACACCTTATTAATAGGTGTCTGGACAAACACTCTGCCAGTGTTCAATAGAATCTCACTGTTACATCAGCACCATGTGTTCCCATTATCTTCTTCATTACTTACCTACAGCTCCAATTGAAGACAATGATGTTGTAGTCAGTAAATGCTGTCAAAGGAGAAGATATGAATCACATGGTACAATTCAACTCGGGTCATTCATTTCTGCCATTCCAAATGACCAAATTAGTTTCATTAATTTATCTTAAGAGATGAGAAAGTTTCCTTATGCCAGCTGTACCAGTCCTGTCACTACAGGCATATTTTCAACACTACACCAGTGCTTTGTCAAAGCTCATTTTATTTCTGCCTAGAAATGAGGCTTCCATAATTTCTTGGAGACTAATGATTTTTCCTCTAAGGAAAAGGTCTTAATGTTCTGCTTATTTGACACAAATGCTAAAAGAGCAAAGATGGCATTTGAGCTACTGAGAGAAGTATCATTGTTTTCAGTTTCTCAAAGAATAATCAGCATCTCCCATTGTTTTTTTTTTTTTTTTTATCTGATTATCTGGAGAATAACACTTTTAAGAAAGGCAATTTATTAGATTCTGTGAAGAATTCAAGCCCAAACATTTCAAGTCTATATGGCAAAATACACATTTAAGTATTGGCACCTGGTTTTACAAACTTTTTTTCAGATCATTTAAGTTCAAAGTTATTTTTACATGATTTTGCTGAAAGATGCTAACATGCAGTACCAAGTCTGAATTATACACAGAACTCATATGTATTAGCTGAGAATCCATGTGTCTGTATAATTTTTTTTCTCTGCCTATTCTATTGATTATATATTATCATATTATATTGATTTCTATTAATTTTGCTGAAGACCAAAACATCATCTAGGTCTTTGACTCATGGAACTTTAGTCACTTACACTAAACTGAGACTCTTAGATACTTTGACACTATTAGCCACACAAATAACTAATAATAGACTATCCAAACTAATCAATTGCTTATAACAATGGGCTGCTATTAAATTTCAGGGGTGTGTGCAAATCAAAGTAGCATTTAGGGCAGCAGATAAGTAATTATGCATCATTTTAGATACCCTGTTTCACCATATGAAAATGTTTTATTTGAAATGTATTTAAATATTTCTAAAATTTTCAGCCAATTCTGAGCTTAATATTGAAGAGAAAATTCATTAGTTTGTGTTAAATTTAAGATGAATGGATTCATCATTAATATGTGACGTTGTCTTTAATTTTCTGCTACTCTGGAAAGCTAATCTAGAGATCAGATCATCTAGTTGACCATTCATTCCTTGGTTCAACAAACTAGTGTAACTCATCTAATGAAGACATAATTAAACCATAAAAAATTATGTCAGTATAGAACAACAGAGGAGCAGCCCCACATGTTCAAATTACAGAGTATATATTCTAGCATTGTCAGATACACTCAATATTAAATCAGGTTGCCATTCTTTCAGCCCACTGGAATCACACCCACAACATTACACTATTTTCTTACAGGAAACTTTTGAGAAGGAAAATTTCAGATATATAAGAGAAATCACCAGGAAAATTTCAGATGTATAAGGGAAATCACCAGGATAAACCTCATATTGCAAAGATTATTCAAATAAGCAATCTTTATTTGGGAAATTAATTTGGGAAGTTTTAGTACAGAGATAATTTGTGCAGTTCAAGCAAATCAAGATGTTGGAGAGATGCATAAAAGCTTTCCTTTGAAATAAATTTTAATTCCTCCCATGTCTCTAAAAGGAAACTGCTTTTGACAGACTATATTTTGCTACTGTTTCATTTAGTAATTCATACTGACATTTACCAAGTGAGATTGGTCTTTGCTTTAATTCTCATTGCATGCCAGCCAACTTGCTACCTACTCTTATGACTTCTATTACTTATTACTGTTGTTTTATGAACTTCATAGGCTATACTGCTACAATCAAGCAAAAAAACATCAGCATGGGAAAACTTGATCTTCAGAAAGGGCTTTTATTTCAAACTGTCTCAGATTTATATTTTATGTCATAGTCTACTTTGAAATTAAGTCCTTCTCACTCAAAGAACATGACAATATAATGGGTGATACTTCTTGATCCTTCAAATGGAGATAGCCACAAGCCATTTCTGTGGGTGTAAATAAAATATACATGGAGATCCTTCAAGATGGTTGTCATGTTCAAAACCTATTGACTTTGATTGGAATTGAAAGTTTTCAGAATTTTCCAGAACCTGGCTTCAGCTGTAAAAAGGGAACTACTTCCCAAATTTAATTTTGATCGAGCTGGAATCAGAAGGATCCCATGTCATATATAGCATAAAATGGTTATCCTACACCTCACAGTTATAACAACTTAGTCACTTTTGAGGGAGTGGATTAAGGTAAGGGCAAAATCAAAGAAATGTCTATTGTTTTGGCACAGAATAATTACAAAACAAGTACAGCTACATCAGTCTTAAGATTTGGGTGGGAAAAAAAGCAGTCTTAGATATTGTCAAATTCAAGTAATATGGAGTCAATTCTCCTCAGGAGCAATACTCTGTATGCACTGAAATACTGATAAGAAAATACTCCTCATTTACATTTCTACAATGGAGGGCAAAACCCTTAGAAATCAACCACGGCTATCTATAGCTCTCTGTAAAAAATTATATTTACATAAGTCATAGCAGTAATAATCACTTTATTACAGTATTATTCTTTTTTTAACTCTACTTTCTCGACAGCCTTACAATGTCCTTCTCCTATTTACTCCAAAATAAGTTTGTATATGGAAAAATCAGATATTATGAAGTGACAGCTTCACTGATTACACTAAAAAATTTAATGCTTGCCCTTGGGCTGGAAGCAGACAATTGTTTTGCTGGATTTATTTTCATTATTCTCACAGGCCACACACAGAGTCAAGTGGCTGGCTGGCCACATATTAAGTATAAGTATGATTTTCTCTACAGGACGGCAAGCGAATCATCAAAAAAAAAAAAATCAAGAACTTTGGTTCAAACAATGTGATAATTTTGCTGTTTATGGAATGTAATTTTTTTTTCACAGTTTTTTTTTTTTAAAACAAAAGGACTCTTTTTCATTTCCCTATTGCTCATTATTTTTAAGCAAAATCTATCATGCTTTAAAACCCTGAATTTTTGGACATATCCTTTTGAATAGATGTTCTACTTTTGATTCTGATTTCAACAATGTTGTGGATATTTGCACTTTTTAAACTCTACTATGGATATGGGTGGTATGTACTAATAGACAGCTCTTCATAATTACCCATTCGATTTGTCGATGCAATGATATCTATACATTGATTCATGAACCATCAGCACTCTCTACTTTACTTCAAGCATCTCAGACAATTCTGCACATGCACTGCATTTCTGATTATTTACAGCCCTAAATATGCCTTGCAGTGAGACTGTCAGTTGGCCTGATGTAAGAATGCTCATCTTCTTTCTCCTTTACCCTATGGATGAAGATTTGAAAAAAATGAGCAAGTCTCTTCATTTTCAGTTATGTAGATGTAAACTAATTGCAGATTTCAGGAGAATAAAACTGGATTTATACTGGAGGAAATCTGTGGTTAAAGTGTGACCAGTCACAGTACTTTTGGTAGTGGTGTGTCATTAGACTATTAAAATAGTGAAAAATTGTCAAAAAGATTATCCTTTATTTCAGGCTAATAATATGAGATATAAAGATATTTAGTTCACATGATTTTATTTGCAGCATTGCAATGCATATAAGGGAAAGAAGTAAGGATCTCCATGTGATTGTCAGCAATTATAAAGCACATACACTTACTTATGATAAGGAGAATCTTCCTACTGGAAATTGCCTGAAAAGCAAGTAATACACTGGGTTGGTGAATTCAACCTGCATAATTACCAGAGAGAAAGGAACTACAGTGAAGGAAGGGGAGATTCGCTTCTTGTCAGATCTAGTCTAATCTCATTTCCACACAGTCTAAAATGACAAGAGTTGTACCTATATCTATTAGTGAACCTGTGGACTCCTCCCTAAAGAAGCTCTCTCAGATAAGAGATGTTAAAATAGATAGAATCATAGGACCATGAAAGTACAAGCCTTTAATCTTGGTGGGAAGACTTAGGTTTCAATAGATCTAGGGGTTTAAGCATTGGAGATTAAAATGAAAGCATGAGAGAGAGATGCTGCATATTCCATTTCTAAAAGAACAAACCACTGGGAGTTACTTACAGTTAGAATATGCAGTACAACTGATATAATTTTGTTAATTACTTATCTAGATTGTTCATATGTATGATGTATGTATGATGTATGATGTCAGTGCAATTATAAATATGATGCATTCATAAATAATTGTCGGTACAAACTACTGCTCTGAATTTCATGTTCAGAAGGGAATTTAAAGCTTTGCAATTCTGACTGACCAGGTTTCATGTTGCATATTAATAATTCTCTACAAGAAATAAAGTCATTTGATATTATCAAACACACCAAAATTCTTTTGTGACAACACTGAAGTTTCATGGATTGGTGTAGGGCTACTACAGTGATGAGCAGCATGTAAAATGAAATAGAACAGAATGTTCTGTTTCTGAAATGTTATTCAGAAACTGTTATTCAGATTGTTTCATATCTAGTTGTACTAGTTTCTACAAAGGAAACTATGCCTAACAAAATGTATACATTTCTTTTTAGATATTAACTGCCTTTGAAGTACTACTGAAATTTTTACTGGAAAAAGGCCACTAAATCACATATTTAAAGATATCACCCGTTACCAGCTACCAAAGCTCCACACACTTCCCTGTCCAGTTTGGTTTGGAGACAACAGTTTAAAATCTCTGTGTAGAATCTGGACATATTCACCCATAAAGCAGCAATACTTGATAATTTCCAGTAACATTAAAGCAATTTCCTCATACTGTTCTTAGCTTTCTTAGACAACACCATCATCAGAATATGCATAACTATAGGCTTAATCTGTCACTGTTCTCCCCACTCCTGCGGTAGAGAGCTCCCATAGCAAGAGAAAATATTTAATTCACTAAAATTGATCAGTTTGAAATTTAATGCAAGTTCCAAAATTCTACAGTTGCATTGATAAAATCATTATGTCTGTAGTCCTCTGGCAAAAGATAAAGTTAGGCTGGTAAATTTTTTAAAGACATACTACATGCCCATGATGGTCACATGCATGTGAAAATCAAGCTTCATTAGATATGCAATGGTGGAATGCATGAAAAATGCCATGGAAAATACTTCATTTACAATGGGTACAGCAATTTCTACAATACAGATAGAAACATAACTGAAGTACAAATATATGCCTCAATAAATTACATAATCACGTCAACATATGAATCTGAAACTCCAAACTGTGTGGCGAGTAACTAGAGCACTGCTGTAAACCTGAGCTTAACAATCATATGCCTAAGCACTTCCTTAAACCACCAGTTGAATTAATTAAAAAAAATATTTACTTTGTGTGAGAGATTTGAAGAGCAGGGTCCTTTGTTGATTCCAAGGCAGCTGGGGCACGAACAGCAGAGTGTCAGCTCCCAGACTATCATCCTTTCCCCTTTTTGTTAAAGAAGGAAGGCTGGTCTACAGGCATGGCTCTTACAAGGAGCTCAATAGAAAAGTTTTCCATTTTATGGTGTGGATATTCAGCTGCTATAAACTGTCCCAGACCTGATTTATGCAAACACTACACATATAATATCAAGCAGCTTTCCGAATCTCCTTGTGCATCGGTGCTCCTTTGATCAAATGTCATTATTAACTCTTCCTTCTACCTTTTGTTTGTATTTTTCTATGTGAGGAAAAATAGTGCAAAGTTTTTTCTGATAACATGCTTTTTACAAGGACTTGTACAGTATGACTTAGGCTCGGTTTTCCTTTGTGAGAACAGAGGAAGAAGAGGTTGTGGAGGTGAAAGAGCAGGTCATCCTCCTTACCTAATAAATCTTTTAACTTCTGACAGGGACTAGAAAAATGAGGGTCTGTTAATAGTGGTGGGTTTACCTGAATCCACCTTTCATTTCATATAGATGACTGTAGACTATGGCTAGACTCCAAATAGAAATAGAAACATTTTGTATTCAGCAGAAGAAACTCTGTATCATTCTGTCTCCTCTTCACCTTTAAAACTATTGCACTTTTTTGTTGTCTTAAACAGTTACGAAAAATGGGTCAGAAGCTGTTTCATTCTTCCTTTTCTGAGGAAGAAAATGTTGGCTAGTTGGCATTTTAATTTTCACTTGCACTTAATTTCTTTTAAATGTCTAATAAAAGACTTGCAAATATGACAAAATGAGATTTCCCCAATTCCCTAAAAAAACATCACTTAAAAAAAAGTTTGGCTGAATTTTAATGCTCATGAAAAGGGAATACATATGCCACTGAGTAGAAGCATTGCACACATCTTACCCAGAGCAGTTCTGCCAATGAAGTTCAGTTCCACACTTGTCCTGAAACTATTTGCAGAGCTACTCTATGCAGTAGTTATTCCTGTATGGCCAACAATCTATGAGAGGCTTGAATGAGAACAGCCAAATTAATCTGATTTGAGTTTTATTACTCACAGGAAGCTTGATGTGAAGGAATGAAAGACTAACATGTTAATTCATATAGTACCATCTTTCCAGAGTTTTTTCTTCTCTTTTACAGTTAAACCAACTGAATTCTTGACAGATTTTTTACTAGTCTTCCTTCAAGATTACAAGTAAGCAAATAAGTCAAGTTACATATTTTTCTGAATATTACTATTATCAGAGCACTTGTGGAGAATGCTGAAATAATAAAAGAAAAACTGCACACCCTCTTTTAGAAAGCAAGGTCATATATCTTTAGTATAACCTTCCACATAAATTATCTCCTTCCTTCATATAAAGAGCTCAGACTTCGTGCTGATTATGATTGTGGGCATTTGGTGTGCCTGGAGGAAGAGAAATGCCAACACTAACATATGTACACACATGCATGGAGTTTCTGAAATCACTGCTAGTTCAGTCCTCAGTGTGCACCAGTTCTTGTCTCTTAACTGTTGAATTCTGACTTGCTTTCTGCTGCAAGGGGAAAGAGCATATGGGGAAAGCTCAGACCATAATGTAGAGTTCGATCAATGTTTGACCTAGCCAGTGACTGAATCAACAGGACAGCATGAATGTGTTGATGACGCAGAAGCAACATCAGAATTCTGTATGTTGCAGTGCACAATGACCATTTCCTTCAGCATGTTTCTTATAAGCAGGAATAATAAAAACCTATTTCAGTGCCATTTGCCCGCCACTGTATTTTCCACAGTGTTACCTTAATTCGGACTGTTTGTTTGTTTGGTTTGGTTTTGTTTTGTGGGGTTTTGTTTGGTTGGGCTTTTGTTTGTTTACATAATGGGTCTCTAAGCTTTCAGATGAGATGTCTAAAGGCAAGAGAAAACTAAATTACATAAAAACTGTGAGGACCTATATAATATATTAAAACAAACAAACAAAATAATAGTATTCATTATTCCCCTTTGATTTATCTATATAAAGTGGGTTTTCAGTACATATAATCATGCCTTAGAGGAAAATTTGAGATTACTCATTAATTGCTTTTTCCATCCCATCATACGCATTTTTTCTTACAGTTAACATGCACAGTTTCTAAGATCACAAAAAATAATTATTTTATGTCATATTATAAGGCAATACACCAAAGCTCACCAAACCAATAAGGGTTCTGCTCTAGAGTTAATACACTCTGAGAGAACATTAACTCTGATGATTTCCATATGCTATACTCACCACAGAAAGAAATGGGGAACTTCACTGATCCTTTTCTCCCCTCACAGATTGTGCATTGCCCTACTTCTCCCTCTCATGGCAGTCAACAATCTTCCTCTCATATGAATAACAGCTTAGGTGGTTAAAACTGTGATCATTAGGAAACTCCAATTTCCTGTTGCACAGAAAGTTCATTGTTTATTTCTGCACTTCATTCAGTCTGGACTATTTTGATTACTCACTTCCATCCTGTTTTTCTCCTAGTTATTTTCTAGTCACTTTCCCTTTCCTGCTTTTATTTTCCCTCTGCACAATACTGCAATACTTGACCTGTAAAAATAATAAGGGAAATATTTCAATTAAAATAAACACTTCCATCAGCATTACTGCTTATTTTAGTTTTATTAGTATATTTAGGATATTTTGTATCCTCAATGCACCTGACATGACAGACATAAAGAGATAAAAGAGATATCCTTCTTAGCTGAAGACCTAAGTAAAAATTCTGATTCATCCTGTGCTGCTGCATGTATTTAAAAAATAGAGAGAATGAGAGAGAAACAGGAGAGAAGTATGCTGCTGCCAGAATATAAATGCATGTCAATAAAAGTATCCCAGATGGTGGGAGTGTAAAAGGCTGCAGGTCTTATCATTATTTCTGCAGGAGATACTATTTTAGCATAGCACTGAAGGAGTCAAAAAGATTGCCTTTCTGACAAATATGGTTGTCATTCAACACAAAACAATATAGAGAGCTATATTTAAAAATCCTTTCCCAAGGTAGCCAAATATTTCTTCACAAGACCTAAGTAGATTGTGAACTGATATTGATGTTATCTGAAATTTAAAGATTTATTCTTCTAGTGCTTTAGAAGGATCGTCTTTCTGCAGCTGGTTGGCTAGACTGTAGGATGTCTTCTTTCGGTCAGCACATGCATAACCAAACAGTCATTCAGCAGCTTGTAAAATATGATTGCATATGAGATACTGATGCCCTAAGGGAGTTCTGAATATCAGAGGTTCATAATTAGAATAACTATCTATTTGATCCAATAGTTTCACTCAATGTCACAGAAATGAATGTTTATGAATTTCAGTCATCTCTGCTTGTACAGACTGATTTATGCGCTTTCAAATTTGGACAAATGAAGTGTGAAGAAGTAAAGCCAAACCCTTCTACCTTGAGAGCTCCTTATCCTTAGAGGGATTCTAAAATTTATAATCACCCCTCCTGGTGCTCAGGATCAAGTTCCATAGCTCATGACCTATTTATGCTTGTGCCATCCATCTGCTTTCAGTCATTCTGCCCTCCTATCTGCAAATCCACAGTCACATCATGTAGGATGTGTGGATCTGCTGATAAGAAATTTTTGCAGGAAAATGAATCTGGGCAGATCAACAATTCCATTGCCAGAGCTTCTGGCAGCAACTTCAACATCTCATTTATTCCAGATTTATAAAGATCCACTGTAATGATCTGAGGATAGAGCTGAGTGCTTGACTTCTGTGATAATACACTATCTAGTTGAAACCTGTATTTGGTACTAAACATTAAGTTAAACAGATACTGATAAGATTATCCAGTGTGGGACAGAAAACAATCATCTTATTAGCATTAAGATTTTCATAGTTCCTGGGCTGTGGGTTTGGGTTTCCTTTGGGTTTGCATTTGGTTTTTTTGTCTTTTGGTTTTTTTTTAATTATTACTACTTAATTCACTGCATTTTAGTGGAATTATACATAAATAAAAACTAAGGCTTTAGTTTGAAAACAGGGATTCAACACCCTGTAGCCAGCACTCAAAAAAATAATAATTAAAAAAAAAATCAAATTTCATCATTCTTTTAAAAACTGTATTAAACAGAGCACTACTTGTGAAAACAGTTCTCTCTTGACTATGAGGGGAATGCACTAGGGGACAAAAGCAGACAAACTAGAAAAAATCATAAACACTTGCCATGTTGAAGTGCTACAGTATCACTGATTGCCCTGCTATCTTGTTAAATAATAGAAAAGGAAAACACTAACTAAGCTTCAGAAGGAAATAGATTTTGCTAAATGATCTTTTGCCATTCTAATTCTCTCAGAAATACTTTTTTTTATGTGCATGTTTATCATGAATACACAATACCGCATGAATAAAAAAGATACTTTGACAGGGCACAACATGGATAAAGCAATTAGAGTAACCTTACTGTCACATGCCCTGCCACAAAGGCTTAGGCATCGTTGGGCAATTATAAGGGACTTGGCTCTGTCTATAGCATTCGAAGTACACATTTAAAAAAATAAAATAAAATAGAGGCGTCCATTGTGTTTCTTTCTTGCGTATTTTCAAAGCTATAATGATAGACACTTTCCTCTCTGAGTAAAGACTGTTATTCTGTTGCACAACCGCTAAACAATAAGGTTCTGAAATTCATTTTGTCAAACAGCAAAGGGAATTTCTCAAATAAAAAAATAAAAAAAAAAAAAGAAACAAAAAAAACCCAAACACTTTTACTGGCTAAATGTATTTTACAATTTACTGCTGAACTGCTGCAAGAAGAACCTCTTCACTGAGCAGTATGGCACAGGGCCAGAACAAGTTATTTCAAAAATCACTGTTGGGCACATACCAATTTGATACACAGGATTTAAAATACAGCTGGGAATAACTCCGTGTGTCTGTAAGTGTTCATATTCTGTTAAATTTTAGCAGTCTCTAACTGTATATTTATCTTCAGTATGAGGAAACTTGTTAGACTGTTAAATTTGCTTTAAAGAAGGAGAAATTTATCAGGCGGGATAATAGCACCTTTTACTTGTTTAATTCACTTATTTTGTGTTGGGAATGAATTTTCTATGGGCAGTCCAAAGAATAAAATGTTTTATATTAAATATTCAAAAACATGTAAATAAGGGATGAAAACCTGATGAATATACAAGAGAGATGACTGTGAGCTGCTGGTTAGCCTTATACATCTTTTCCACTTCCAGATTCTCTTGTTCAATGAATAATATGGGGACTTGCAGAAATGGATCAGTACAACATAATGCAATATGCATATATAGCATTAACATAATAAATTGGAATTCTCCAATCACCCAATCCAAGTTCATCCTAATTCAGGTATGAAAAGTGATTTTCTTTGTTTGTACATAATTATAACAAATAATGAAATAAACAGCAAGTTTTCCGCTGATATGGCTCAAGAAACAATGTTTAGTCTAGGAGCATTTGCAACTAACTCCAAAGCTAAGTGGTTAAAGATAAGAATAAGGTTAAACCTAGATCAGTCAATGAGGTGGCCTGTGAAACCAGACAAACAAGCTTGCTAGATGGGGTACATTTTGTTGGATGCAAATCTCTCAATGACACAAGAAGCACCACCTAGGAAAAACTTCCTAAATCAGAAATTAAATTATAAGGTACTACTATATTAGACGCACCCCACATGGTTTCAGTGAGCACGCAACAGGCTCACTAAAACCACCTCACTTACCAAAATTATAATTCTTTAAATGATATGCCCCAAAAATACCTAGGTTATAGAAGGTTTTTATGGAAGTATACCTATGTAGGCTATGCCTGGGACAAGCATATAATACTGCTACAATACTACAAAAACAGATGTAATTCTAGTCATTTAAATGACTTATACCTACATAGCTTGTTTTTCCATACACACATGAAAAAACTGCTAATGAAAACATATAGAAATTAGCATAACCACAGACACAGTGTTGGGGTTGTATCATCTTCAATTACAGCTAAATGACATCACTTTGGGGTATTCAAATTATTACTCACATGAGTAATCTCTAATCATGAGAAGACTGTCTGTGAAATTAACTTGACAGTGAAAGAGAGAGGGATTGAGTCTGGAATTAAACACATTAATTTAAAAAGCAGTTTTTCATCTGTGAATTTCTGTCTCATAAGTACAGGTAAGTTTGCTACAGACTCTTTCCATCGACCTTGGAAGCAGTAAGTCTTGGGAGCACCTCGTGATTTTTACCCAGTATAGAAACTTCCAACACACTGAAGGAAAGGCAAGTTTTTATTGTCTAATTTGATTTGCAGTTCACCAACAAAATTAATTTTTAATGGAAATTAATTATATATATGCTTTGAAGGTTCTGAAGAAGACCTATCAGTCACCTATATATGTAATATATACACAAATTATATACATGTATGTGTGTAAATATATATTTGGATATACA